>JBBPDB010012875.1:0-12884 GCA_037974465.1 Brachypetersius altus | reverse complement strand
CCCACTGATTGTGTGGTACTGCAATGCAGAGGGGCGTTTAATTTTCAAATTAATCGCGTGATCAATTTATTTTAAAGCGTTATAGAAAATAAATTAACGCAAATAGTTAACGCGATATTTTTAACAGCCCTAATTGTTGTTGTTTCTTTGTTTATGTGTCTTTGCAAGCCTTTGCATGTCTTTGCACTCATAACAATCAGTTTCCTCCAGGATATTTTCTGATTCTGATTCTTGCGATCATACTCAAAGGTCATTAAATGTGCTTTACAGGAATAGAATAAATGTTTGAATAAATCAGGAAGCATAAATAAAGTATGAATAAAGACGTTACATGAGAATAAAAGAATGCATAGAAAATCAGTAAAAGATTTAAAAGAATCATTTCCACATTAATCAGCGTAATTATGGCCAAAAATATAATGAGGTTGTATTGAGTGGGAATTTCCATACTTTGTGGGTTCTGCCTGAACGACTGTATGTATGTCCTCCCATGTCTGCTCTCGTTTATATTCTCCCTCTTTTCTGTGTGGAAGGAGAGAGTGTGACGGTCACGGTCTGCTCCAGGGAGGAGGACACGGCTGCCCTGTTGGCGAAGGTGCTGGACGGAGACCAAACGGCTGCAGCCCTCCTGACCAGAGCCATCCACCAGGACCTGCAGCTCCGAGACCAGGCGGCGGAGGCCCTGCAGCTGGACCTCATTCCGGCAGATGTGGGCATCTGGATCGATCCCATTGGTAACCGAAGACCAGTCTTACTCACAGCTCCAAACACTAAAACACAAAGCGACAGAAAAACATAGATTTTAGATTGGCTGTAAATTCGAAGACTAGTTTACACTGCAGTCAGAAAATGCTAGATTAACCAAATATTGGCAAAATTAAACGTTTTAACATGTCGTCATTTATCAATTGGCCATTCATAAACATTGCAGGCGTTTTACCACCCCACCTTCCCAAGAAAACGAGTCCAATCCAAATAATACTCCTCATTGTTTGCCATGAACATGGAAGGAACTTCTCTCTTTAAACTTGCTCATTCTTGTGATAACAGCTTCTTATGCTGCAGTTTCCGTCTTGTTGCCGCGTTGCACACGACTGTATGTCTGATTTTACTAAGTATTGTAAGGTGTCCCCTGAGTACCATGAAAGGTGCCTATAAATAAAATCCATTATTATTACTAATACAAGGGGTCCTCGACACAGTTCCATTCACAGTGATGTATCCCGAATTTTGTTTTCTAGCCTCAGTCACTTACTGATCCTAACTCAGTAAAACCCTAATCTAGAACATAAAAACACGACTAAGCCACAGAAAAAGGAAAAGGACATGAATATACTGTACTTGTACACCGTACTGTAGTGGGGGACGCCACCTCCCTCACTCACACACTTCATAACTGCCGCCGCACGCACCTTTTTATGGAGGTGAGCATCGTAAACTCGTATGTCGAGACTGTCGTAATGCGAGGACTGTCTGTATTATTAATAGCATAGTTAAAACAGTACTGGCAGCCATGTAGTTTGTCCAAACCTATAGATAAGTGTCATACAGTGTCAGAAACCACATGAGCAAGTCTAGATCTTTTGGTTTGAGGCTGGTTTGTGAGTAATTAGGCAAGACTTAACCTGTAGTAGCCGTCAATAGGGACCTATTAAGTGGACCCGTAACGTTCTCTCTCTGCAGATGCCACCAGCCAGTATATTGAGGGGAAGGAGGAGGAGGTGTCTGATGAAGGATTTTGTCCTTCAGGACTTCCATGTGCGCTGGTTCTGATTGGCGTCTACTTGAGAACCACTGGAGAGCCAGTAATGGGCGTCATCAATCAGCCATTTAGTCGCAAAGACTCAACAGGCAAAGGGTAAGAGTCCAGTGCACAGTATGATTTAAAGTATCCGGAAACGCTTTAGTTCAGCTACTTTAACCCTTAGAACACGAGCGACACTGATCCGTGCTGCAAGCGCAACGATTGGTAAACCGCTGTCATACAGCAGAACAGCTTCTATGGAAGTTTCCCGGGTTGCATTGATGCTCGAGGTATCAGACGTTTGGTGTTCCTGTGATATGTAGAACCAAAGTTTCTGTAATGGAAAAAATGTGAACATAATAAAAAACACTACTGGGGCCTTAACAATGGCGTCACACACAAATGAACATAAAGAATAAAAGTGAACAGATTTCTTTTATTTTTGGTTTTAGAAACAAACGGAGAAAAAAAACAAGATTTTTGAATCCGGGAGAACCTTCAGAATAGTCTCCGCCCACAAGTGGGTGGGGAAAACCCACAGAGGGAGGGGCTCTGGAGAGCGGCCAAGAGAAAGAGCAGCAAATGGCGAGTGTGTAGGAGAACAAACACCGGTTCTTGACTAATTTCAGTAAATATAAACTAAATCAGAGTTTACTGATGCACTCTATCAGTAAAGGGTTAAAAGACGGCAGATTGGGGGACAGACTCTGGGTGGTATTCTATTCTGATCTTAAACTATTTTGCACCTCAGTTTAGCCTTTTCAGATATCTCTCTAACTTAAATTAAATTGTTAGATTTCTTTATTGTTTTATGGGGCTCATTTCACTGCATGTTGTACTACTCTGTATGTGGCAGAGAATCTTGAATTATGGTGGGCCATTCTGAGCGTTCACTGTACCACAACGTACCACCAGATGCAACACACACAGTCAGCTATAGCTTTAACACTGACAAGTGAAGAACATTGACGATCTGATTACAGTGGGTCCTGTCAAGTGCGGGTGTATAATAGTCAGTTCTTGAAGTCAACGGTGGAAGCTGGAACTATTGGGGATTACACTCTGAGAAGAACTGAACAGTGATGTCTGGATCTCCAGCATGGCAGGTTGAATGGGTGTTCAGTTTCACTGATGGTCGTGGAGAGTGAAGACCAGACCTGGGGTTTTGTAGCTGCAGACCAGGACATCAAACTCGACCCTGGAGCAATGGAAGAAGGATCATGTTTTCTTTTACATCATGTGGATGGATGGAGGTATTCGTGTCACCTACCTGCTGAAGAGATGGACTAGGATGCACTGTGGAGGGAGTGTGATGCTCAGGGTGACGTTCTGCTGGAGAACCTTGGGTCCTGCGTTCATGTGGACATTACTTTGACACCAAAACACTGCAGATCAAGTTCAGCCCTTCATAGAGACGCTGTTCCTAATGGCAGTTACTCTTTCAGCAGGATGACCCCCCCCCCTTCAAACACTGTTGAACCGTTTGAGGAACATCACAAAGAGCTCAAGGTGCCTCCAGATTCCCAAGTTCTTAATCCGATCGAACCTCAGTGGGATGTGACTTTTCCATGAAGATCCCACCTCACATAGTCTACTACAGATGGAGACCTTAGACCTATGTGTCTGCTCCAGATCTTCATTCCACTGGTCTGTGCTTTTCTATGTAGATTCTACAAGCCATGTGCTACTGAACACCGGTGTCATCAGTGGGTGCACCCGAACCTGAATCCTCAGAGTGTATCAGTAAACTCTGATTACAGTAAATATAAACGATGTAAATCAGTTTAGAACCGGTGTTTGTTCTCCTACACGCTCGCCGTTTGCTGCTCTTTCTCTCAGCCTCTCTTTGGAGCCCCTCCCTCTGTGGGTTTTCCCCACCCACTTGTGGGCGCAGACCATCCTGAAAGTTCTCCCGGATGTTTTTTCTCTTTGTTTCTAGGACCTAAATTACGGAAATGTCTTAATTTTATTTTAATTCTTTATGTTCATTTGCATGTGAAGACATTTTTAATTCCCTGGTAAGGTTTTTATTATTATTGCGTTTTTAAAATGACAATAACTTTGGTTCTACGTGACGCAGGAACAGCAAACAAAGCTCAGCATGACGTCTGACACCTTCAGAATCAACATGAACCGGGGGAACTTCCATATACGGAGCTGTTCTGCTATATAATGATGACAGTTTACCACTTGTTGCGTGGATCCGTGCTGCTCGTGTTCTAATGGTTAGTTCCTCATCTCGCTGTTTTAGGTGGACAGGGCAGCACTTCTGGGGCGTGTCGTACAGAGGAGTCAACACCTGCTCCTTTACACATCCCAAGAAGTCTCCAGGGGAAAGAAGCGACACCCTGTCGGTGGTCCTGAGCTCCAGTGAGAGACAAGAAGTGAAGGACGCTTTAGCCCCTCTTTGCAGCGGACGGCTGACGTTTGCCTCCGGAGCCGGATACAAGATCCTCTGCGTCATCCAAGGCCTCGTAGACGTTTACGTGCTTTCGGAGGGAAGCACCTTCAAATGGGACTCGTGCGCCCCTCACGCTGTGCTCAGGGCCCTCGGGGGCGGGGTTTCAGACCTGGGGGCGTGTCTCTCCGCCGTCAGCAACGAAAACAAGGGCTTTAGGGCCGAACTGACCTACGATAAACCCCTGCCTGGCTGCCAGGGAGTCGAGCGGTGGGCCAACCAGGGCGGACTGGTGGCCTATCTGGACTCCGCGGTTCTCGACAGGGTCGTAGGAACACTCGCTGGAAAAATTTAAACTTTTTAAAACAATTGTCAGATGTTTATCCTCAGAGATTATTTTATCAGCGGTTCTGATTACGTACTTTTACATTTCTTGACACATTTTAAAGGCATTATAGACTGATGTATAGAAATTCTTTTTAGAGCAAACCCTGAACGGGACCTGTATAATCCTTTTATTTACATGCCATGGTTATATCTGCAATGTTTAAACTGCCAGTAAAACAAACTGTTGTGCAATCAGTATGCAATATTACGTTTTATGATGTCTACTACAATTAAAGATGCAGATTTAATATTAAAGATGTATGATACTGCATAACCTTTCAGAGACTGTAGAAATGTATGCAAAGTGGAAAACAGTTGCACATATAAGGTCTTTTGGGCACATCTGGGCAAGTGACATGTTCAAGAGAAAAGCAGACATCACTGATGGAGGACCCACTCTGTTAATCTGCCGATTTTAAGATACAAAATGTGCCATACTTTTTACTTATTTGAAGATTTTTGCTTGATTTCTCAGCAAATAAATAGGAATTGCACAAAAACTTACAGAAAAAGTGCCACAATCAAGTGCACTATACACTGTTAACTTGAAAATCAGCAGATAGAACTCCTGTCAATATATTTAAAGCCATAAATTTAAATGATCAGTGAAGAGCTGTTGATATAAAACCTCTTCCAAGGCCATTCCCTGACCGAGGACGGCCACAAAGTGGTGGACGCAGTGAAGTATTCTGGACGCAGTGGGGCGCAAAAAGATCCTTTTATGGCTGAAGATCTTTGAGAGATTTGGTTTCATTTGCACTCCGCTGAGTCCCAGAGAAGAAACGTTAAGGAGTGCTGCCAGAGCCGAACCACTGGCAAAGGAGATTAGGAGGCTCCTCCGTTCATTTACAGTAAATACCAGATTAGTCTGTAATAGTACAGGAGAGGATACTCATACAGAGTGTATCCCAACACTCACAGGGCCAAAGGGGGAGAAATCCATTGCAGGGCATCAATAATATACGGTTTTACCATATACAGTATAACCATATACTGTACCATATTACCATGAAGTAAACCATATAACATATCCCTATAATTTACCATACAACCATACATCATCTAACCACACACTGACCTATTGCTGACCATATAACCATTTATAACATAGCTGATCATATGTAGCTATATATATATATATATATATACACAGATACATATATTTTCTGTTATCTGTTAAACATTATCTATTGCACTAAAGGAACGGTTTGGGAAAATGTTAATTTTTTTTAACATTTTTAACACTTTTTTCCACTGACCCCAAGTCAGCTGAAACACGCTTCCAAACAACTTCAGTTCAGAACTAGAGCTGCGAGGCTAATAATGAGTGCATCCAGTGTGATTTTTACAGTTGGATGGTTTGAGGGTCCAGAGAGGTGCACTTTTACAGAAATGATGTGGATGACTATTGACTTCTAGGATAAAGCCTAGTCTTGGATTAATGCAGGGAAGCTGACACCTAGTGCCTAAATCAAAGAAGCAAAGTTTGGACTCTGAACATGTCTTTGCTGGCTGATTGTATCTGGGGGACATTATCTGTAATTTCAGTAATTATTTGTGTAAATGTAATTTTTAGGACTATTGCTTGACAGTAAAGCAGCCCCTTATAGTCACACAGGAACACACCACACAGTGTGAAATTCTCTCTCTGCATTTAACCCATTTATCAGGTGCAGCTGCCACCAAAAAGAGGCACCTGGGGAGCAGTGTGGGGACGGTGCCTTGCTCAAAGGAACCTCAGTGGTGCGCAGGGGTTTCCACGAACAATGGTTTTACTTTGGTTTTAAGAAAAAACTCTGAACCATGTCTTCATGGGTGTGTGTGTGTGTTTGTATATACATCTGGACAGGTCCCCAATTCATCACAGGGCATCATTTACCTCCATTCTATGAAGTGCAGATTACAGTTCTAGTGGCACATGGCAAGAACAATGTGACGTATCTTATCATATATTAATAATGATGTATATTTCTGAAGGGAGGGTTATAAAAAAAAGTAGGTCATTGTCATTATATGCACAATTATATTTCGAGCTGTACTATAAACGAATCTGAACTGGTTTAATTCCCAGTGCAGAAATTCCCTCTCGGGCTGGACTAAAGAGAATCAAACTTCTCACAAAAGACTTAAAACTACAAGTATTTACAGAAATCAACTTTAATATGAAAAAAAAAAATCAGCAGTTGATTATTGATGATGGGAAGAGGATGGATAGAAGTGTCCTGCACCATCGTAATGATTGTCTGAGACTTTTGTCATAGAAATTTTTTTGCATATACATTTAAACTCACTTAACACCATTTTCTTCTTGGGGTCCCGACCCCCGCCTTCATCCGGATACATTCTCGTGTAAACTAGAACATCTATGCTGCTGTTTATCTATTTTTACTTATTTATTTTACCAAACGCAGCGAAAGCGAACAGCTGAAAACCTTCTTTGTGAATACTGCCATGTCAAAATAAAAGTCCTCAGAGTTGGACGTGACTGGACACCCAAGCAAATATAAAGATCAATTTAATCAATTTAACATGTGACAAAAAATCTATTCATATAACCTATCCATTCTTGTTTTTATACAGATGGTCAAAATGTAAAAAAAAATATCATTCCAAAAAATTAATTGCACATTTATCTCCCTCTACACCAAAAAAACCCCAAACACAGCCATACTCTGGCGAGCTCTATCAGCGTTAGTGTGAATAGGCTATTGTTTTTGCATGCCTGCTATATTTTCTCCTTCAGCACTGATGAGTTTAACTGTCCAAATTAACAAATGATGACCTAAATGATGACATGTGTCAACAAAATAGCTATAGGTCACATTCTGTAGTGAGGGAAAAAACAGTTGTTGTAGGATGGTATCCAGTAAATGTAGTAAATGGAGCTGGACAGTTTACAAAAAAAAAAAAAATCAAAAATCACAGTATTAAGACCAAGTCTATAAATTGCCCTAAGGTTACTGTCTTCGGAGGATTGCTGAGCAATAACACTAACTCCAATAATAACTTTCTTGTAAAAGAAAAGTGCAAATTTTGAATTTTATCCACCCAAATTTCACCAAGCAGCTCTTTGGGTCCAGCGGAGATAATGGGGTGGGGGGGTGTCTGGCAACAGTTTTTATCACAATATTTATCTCTCATATTTCAAGCAATGCAAAACCGTGACCAAAAAAAACAAAAACAAAAAAAAAACCAAAGTAATTCAAAAGTCATTCAAGTGTAAACAGAAGCGAACTGCTGTGGGTTTGGGCAGAGTAATAACAGAGTCGCATTCCTTCTGACCATCCTCAGGAGGCCGCGGATCTGTTATCGTCGCACGAATTCCACGGGTGTTTCGGATTCTGAACTGCTTCTCCCCACAGACCGGCCATGACTGTGGTCGTCCCTGAGGCGTTTTCGCGGTCTAAAGGAGAGCCATAAAACACTGATGCAAAACTTCATTAATAGAAATCATGCCACCGTTTAATTCATGTGTATGGACAAAAAAATAATAATAAAAAAAAATAAAAAGAAAGGCAATGGATGACATTACTTCTGGAAACCGTTTCGGAAGGCGACTTGCAGCCTGAGCGGCTCGGATAATCCGCGTCTACAGACGCGAGCGGAGAAATTTTATCTGACAATTAAAGGCTACAGTTGTAGATCTTTTTCCTTCGCCAACCTTTTCGAGAGTCCCTGTTGGCACTGAGAAGATTCGACACACCAACGCAAACATTCTTCTGAGGTCGTCCCGTTTGGTCCCTGTGGCACAAGTCCTCCAGGCCAGATGGGGGCAGCGCACTGCTGCAGTCCGTCGTCCTGCTGCGTGGTCAAAGGAACACATGCTGGCACTGCTCAGCGCTGAAAGGGTTTTCGCGCCTTCTTCCGCCTCCGAGGAGGTTTTCCTCCTTCAGTCCAGCCTTCGCTCGGGTCTCTTTGCTGCCCCCCAGGGTTAAAAAAGCCTGGCTGGGGCGGGGGTCCTGAAAACAGTCCTCCAGTGCCTGGCCCAGTGCCGGAAGGGTGATGGGGAGGCGGGGGTGAGGGGAAGAAGCCGCCGTTGGAGGAGGCGTCGCCTGGTGGGCCGCCCTGGAAGATCCGGCTGAAGAAGTCCTGAAGGTCTGCAGGTGAGCCCCCACCTGGTGGGTGGTCTGAAGGAGATCTGAGAAAACAGCAAACACAACAAAACTCAAACAGGACCAAACATTCCCACTGACCCAGTTTGAGAGTCTAAACCAAAGTATTTTTTAGTCTTATCTACATGCTTTATTATTGATAAAATGCAATAATTGTACGATGAAAGCTCTATTTTTCAGACGACAGAGGTTGTGTTGGACTATATTGGAGTATAAGACCATATATAGATGTTCAAACTCATAACATTTGTTTACCTACTGAATGTACGTACATTTTTCAATGAGGTTAATGTTGAGCCTTTGCGGCCGAATGATCGTGATACACACACACACACACACACATACTGTATATACATACTATATAAATATAAATTATTTCCAATGGTGTGGGAAATCACTAAAGGGTATAAACCGTCACTGCAGCAAAGGGGAGGATATTGATCTCGATTTCATTTTAAAAAGCAACACAAAAGAGAAGGGCTGAAAAGAAAGTGACCCAATTATGGTCATACACCTTAGGAACCTCAAGGAGCTTTACAGTATTATAAAGAGAATGTGGCAGTGATTGACATGTGGATGACAAATTAAGGGGGTGCCATCAGCAGAGCACGAACATAACCAAATTTCTATCTGTCCTCCTAACTCCATTGATAACGAGGGCTACAGCTTCACCCATGAAGCACATGTGGCTCTAAAGAAATATGAATCTGAAACCTGCATACCTGTGGCGGCTGGTGCCACTGTTACTCTTGGAGCCGAATGAAATGTGGTAGGGCACGCGGTGTGTGTCAGGGGAGATTCCTATCCGCTGGCAGCCTGCCCACTCTGTACAGAAGGAGAACAGCGATTTAAACAGTTACTCATTGTAATCCACAGTGTGTTAAAACAACAGTGTATATAAACAGCAGGATTATAAAATCAGCCGCGAGGTAAAATACCAGTAATGTCATAAACTTTGCCATCCATGAAAGCAAAGTAGGTGATCCGCAGGCCCAGCATGCTGGACTCCGCCCACAGGTCTCCCTCCTCAGCGCCGTGCCGTTTATTGCACTCGGCACAGAAGCGAGCCTCGTGGGGCTCCCTGTCCATCTCAAAGCGCCTGGGAGAAAAACAGACAGATGCTTTTATTGTCATTGCGCAAGTATAGTGAGATGGTAATGAATTAAGCAGAGATAAAATGAAATTAAAATGTTTTGGGAGCATATTTAGGGTTACACTGTAACTATTACCAGCACCTTAATCACTGTAAGTGCCATAGAAAACACATAAGAGACCACTTTTCCCTGTTTTTCTGTTCGCTGTTTGTGTTTGTGTAAAATGCACAACTATTGCAGTGTGCGATATGTAAAAATAAGAAACGCCTCCATATGTGTTGAGGGCAGTAGTGTTGCAGATGTAAAATAATGTAAGAGTGTTGTGCATTTCCGAGGTGGTCAATAGTGTATGGGGGGGGTGTTTCGAGTTTCAGTCAGTTTTTTTTTTTTTTTTAAATGGCCTAACTCTGAATGCAAGACGCCAATATGACTTTGCAGTACGTACTTGTGCTTCCCCTCACATTTGGTGCACATCATGGTGTTCATGGCTTCCTTCAGGTCGTCCTGCAGCTTCGTCAGGAACTCGTTCATGGATCGGGAAAGCTCTGTCGCTGCCATTCTCTTCCTGTTAGGACAGACATTTATGAGGAGACCTGATATTTTGAGCTCATAACCAGAGTAAACATTTCTATAAAAATGGAGCAAAGTGCAAGCTGCTGGTGATCCTTTAGGTTTTGTTTGCAGATAGATAACAGCGTCATAAAGGGTCAGAAACCACATAAACATGTCTGTTGGAGATTACTGCACGGCTTGACGTGGTTTGAGGTGTGCGAGAGGATTGATGCACGCCGCATTACTCGTCAGCCACATCAGCCTCGCAGCTGTGGTGTGATCTGCGTATTTTGTGACTCACAGTTCGTACTCCCGTCTCGTCTCGGGGTTACTGACGATGTCCCAGGCAGCTCTGAGGACTTTAAAAGCCTCACCAGCACGGGGGTGCTTGTTCTTGTCTGGATGGACCTAAAAGCACAAAGTATATATATCTAAATATGTATCTCTAGATCTAAAGTACTGTGCAAAAGTCTTACGCACCTGAGAAAATTATGCTTAAAAGCTGTTTAATACCTGGCAGTGGTGTTAAGTTAGTGTTAAAACACTTACATTACAACAAATAAACAACATTGATACAGTAAATGGTGGCTTTATATGTGGCAAAGTGTTCGCTGAACCATTTCCAGACCTTATGGAAGCCCAGTTTTACCTGCAGCTCCATCAAATCCCTGGTTTGCCTCTTTTTACTGCAGTAGATTAAATTAGGGGCTGATTATGGATTTTTATTCATTCACAGAATATTTACTACTTTTTAGAACGAAGAAATCTTGGTACTGTTTACTGCTTGCATTTTTTCTAATATTCAGCTGTTTTTGCTGGCAGAAAAAAACCCACTGCTGATTAGGGGTGTTGAAATTAATCACATAATCGGTGCGTCGCGATGCAGACGTGGATGATTCTGCATCGGTCCAGTGGCAAAACATAACCGATTATACCATAACATTGCTTGATTTTCTGGCAGCGGCTTTAAAAAGTTAAAAAGTGGTCCCTTTAGTTACTGTGGCTGCCTGATCCGAGTACAGCGCTTCTCCAGGTAGCTGGGGCAAGAGGGTTGCCCCTTCTTGCCCCACTAAACAAACGTTGAGAAATAAAATGATAGATCACCCACAAACTGAATATGGACAAGATTTACTACAGTAGCTGAAAAATCCACTGAAAAAGACACAAATGAGATGATAAATCACATCGATTTTTTTATTTCGATGTTTGTTTCTTGAATTGATATGTTTTATAACTTGACCTACGCTTTTTAGTTTTGTTAATATTGGCAATAGTAATAATTGTTATTGATATAGGCCATCTAATTAATGTACATTACAAATGTGAGGAATATTTCATTTTATTTTTGTCATTTTCTTTGGTAAAAGCAGGTAAATACAGTAATACATTCATTTAATTTACAGTAATAAAAAATACAGGACTTTAAGAAGAACAAAACCAAAAACACTTGACTCTTGGACTGGAGTTGTGTCAAAGGGCAGCAGCCAATCAGCAGCAAGGAGAAGTAAATAGCATTCTTGGATTGGCTACTTTCAAACATCCCGTCTCCGAGTACAGCAGTATTTCACCATCCCAAAGCACGCTTTCTTTGTGTTTCTCTCCACAGGACCAAAACATTTATAGCTTTTTTTTTTTTTATTTATATATATATAAATGTAGCTGAATTTACATCTGCATTTTCTGTGAACAATTATTACTTCGGTTCTCAGAAAAATACATAACAGACTCAAGTCGCGACTGCTGAACCATGTATAAGCGGGAGTTTATATTTGAATCCTGTTTAGCCATTTTACAATATTACAATGAACGCTAATAATATTAAATCACTATTTACTGTATTAATGTGCCCGTGTTTTAATCTTCTTGCGGAAGCCCAGTATCACATTATGGCTCTCATCAAACACCTGGTTCACCTCAATCAGTCCTTCATTAAATGAAATCAGGAGCTGCTGATGAAGACTCACGAATCCAAATGACGGCTGGAGGAACCGAGGAGGACTCTGGAAGTGAACCTGTGTTCTCCTCACCAGTTCACAGAAGATCTACTACTTTTATAAACAGAACTAATCCTGATATATTTTACTGCGTTCTTGTTTGTTTGTGTTTATTCCAATGTTAACTTGTGCATTTGCTGCAAAAAGTCCCTCACTGCTCAGATAAAAGGCTTTAAACAGTTTAAACAGGAGCTCAAGACTTTTGCACAGCATATGTGAGCGTTTATATTAGTGGTGGGCCGTTATCGGCGTTAACGTGAGACACTTATCGCGTGCTAAAAAAAAAAAATCGCCGTTAATCTATTCACAAAGCTGAGTTGGGAGCTGGGTCTATACTACGCAAGCTATGATGACTTTCACCTTGCGGATGTATACCTAGCCGAATTGCACTGTAGGGGGAGAGAAAGAGTCTTCGAACCTGTGTGTATGCCTACTGTGAAACAGGGACGTCACTAGGACGGAAAGACAAGGGGGGCTTAGCCTTAGCCTCCAGGGTGGTAGGAAGGAATTAGCGTGTATAGAGGGATGAAAACTTTTCACCAAACCTTTCCTTTCACTTAAGGAAACAAGTAAAGTTAAGCAGTGAACAGTTATGGACACTCA
>JBBPDB010012858.1:0-12885 GCA_037974465.1 Brachypetersius altus | reverse complement strand
TCTCTCTCTCTCTCTGTATCTCTCTCTCTCTCTGTATCTCTCTCTCTCTCTGTATCTCTCTCTCTCTCTGTATCTCTGTCTCTCTCTGTATCTCTGTCTCTCTCTCTGTATCTCTCGCTCTCTGTCTCTGTATTTCTCTCTCTCTGTATCTCTCTGTCTCTGTCTCTCTCTCTCTCTCTCTGTAACATTCTCTGTCCCTCTCTCTCTCTCTCTGTCTCTGTATCTCTCTCTCTCTCTCTGTATCTCTCTCTCTCTGTCTCTGTCTCTCTCTATGTCTCTCTCGCTCTCTCTGTCTCTGTCTCTCTCTCTCGTCTGACGTAAGCTGCTACGCCTAGGCAGGTACAATACATCACTTTCCAAACTCTGAAAACTGTAGCACCTGTTCTGCTGCCTCTCCGGAGTCTGATTTTGTTCTTGCCCTCAGCTGGGATTAGTGCTTTGTATGCTGTGTGTTTTGTTTTTGGTTTTGTTTTGTTTCTCCCTTTCAGCTTCAGGTCTGCTCCTGCCCAGATCACTGGTTAGAACCAGGCGTTTGTGGTGAAATTTGTGTGTGATCGTCACTCTGGGTCCAAATGTGGTCTTTAGACAGAACTTTCTCTGCAAGTTGCTGCTCGAAGCTTGGACAGGTCTTTTTTCTCCTCCACAGGAGACAGTGAGAGAGAGAGAGAGAGAGAGAGTGGTTTTATGGCCTGATTACTTCATATGTTATTTGCTTTCTGGGCCATCCAGGCTACTCGAAATGATCTCGCTTGGACTTTGCAGTTCCTGCTTATGTTTTATGATATGTGAAGAGACTCAAGTGTTCCGTGAAATATTAGTCATCTTTAAAAGTGTCTGTGAGCAGGAAAGATGTTATAACACAGTTTGGCGTACACTTGGGCCTAAAAATAAAAACCCTAACGGGAGGAAAATGTCAGCTAAATATAAAGACCAGTGTTGCTATGTTGGAGAACTCCAGATTGGAAAAAAAAACACAGAGAGACACCAGACTTTGAACTGCTTAAAGGGGACGGATGCAAAACTCCCTTTAAAAAAAAAAAAAGTTATAAAAGGTCTATGGGCTCTAAATCAATCCCACATAAAGAGATTCACCAGATTTATTCTTCACAGTTTAAGTCCCTTTCAAAACGGTTTAAGGACTGTCACTTTTATGCAAATAAGCTGTTGCTGGCCACGCCCCACCCATCCCATGCTTACAAAACAAAACTTAAGTGTGATTGAAAAACAAGTCATTATTTGAAAGTACTTCCATTTCCCTCATCTGCTGACTCGACACAGACAGCAGGTCCAGATCCTCCACGGCTCTGAAGATAACTCCTTATTCACAGCTCCGTATTCACAGCTCCTTATTCCAAGTCTCCCTTCCACCTTAAATACTTAAGGAGGAGCTTTTTAAGGTGGAACGAAGCCGAGTGTTTCTGAGACACGGCCATCGAAAATGAAACGAAAGCCCCTCAGTTCTTCGGTTTTCTCTGTCTGGGAGAAAGTGCAGTATTCTGTTCTTTGCATCAAGAACTCAACACTTCATGTGTGTCTCGCCTCTGACTGTAGCCACAGCGCTCGGCTTCTCTGTGCTCTAACACCAGCAGACAACATGGAGGACCTTCAACTAATCTAGTGGGTGGGGTCTCGACAGATGAGGGGCGGTTCTATGCAAATTTCCCTTATCCTGATGTCACAATAAGGGAGCAATCCGAACGCTGGTTTTGAAAGGGCCTGACACTGTGGAGAATAAAGCTGGTGAATCTCTTTATGTGAGAGTGATTCTGTGTTAAGAACTTCATGAACATGTTTTGTAGCCCATAGACCTTTTATAACTAAAGTGAGTTTTGCATAATATGTCCCCTTTAAGGACTGTCCTGTTTCACTCGAAGGCCCCTGTGGCCTGGCCTGATGGACAGCGAATGAGGTTAAGATGCAGCACAGCTTATTTTTAATATCGAGGGTGCTTGCTTGGTTGTAGGGACTGTGTGATTGCACCATGGTGGTCCATCTATAGTTTGCTTATGCATAAAAAAACGCCTGAGCATTCACTATAGTGAATATCGCTGCCGTCCAAATGAACACGCGCATCTAAAATCATAAATATACAGGTGAAGGCAAAAACATTCTTTACTTGTAAGTTAATGTAAAACATTTATGGGCCGTTACAAGGCATACAGCGTTTTTATTGGTCACCCAAGGTAAAGGGAGGCAGGGTTTAAATGATGCAGAAAAACACATCTAGAATACAAAAAGGAAATAAAGATACATGGCTTTCTTTGAACAACAATAATAAATAGTATAGACCTGCACTGTAACCACTGATAGGTGAAGTGAATGACCTTCATTATTTTGTTACAGTGGCATCTGTTAATGGGTCTGGGCAGGAAAGTAAAGCGTCAGTTCTTGAAGTTGATGTGGGAAAATGGAAGAGAATAACGATCTGAGGGACTAAAATTGTGCAAGTAGGCCAGTGGGTCGGAGCTTCTCATAAACAGCAGGTCCTGTGGGGTGTTCCTAGTTTGCAGTGGTTAGTTCCTACAAAAAGTGATCCAAAAAGGTGGGAAAGGGTGGACTAGGCGCCCGAGGCTGAGTGAGAAATAGTCCCACAGAAGAGTTTCTGTAACACAAAGTGCTGAAAGTGTTAGTGATGGTGTCAGAACACACCGTGCATCACAGCTTGATGTGTATGGGACGCTGTAGACGATACAGTAATCCTCCGCTTTTCCCTGGGGTTACGTACCAAGATCACCTGCGTATAGTGAAAACCGTGTTGTTGTGTTTTGGTAAAAAAAAAAAAAGCCTAAAATGCCTGTTTGTAAAGTGTAAACACCAAATATGTCCCCAAATCTGCACCCAGACCACTTTCATTTTGTGTTAAATTCAGTTTAATGCATTACCCTTAAAGAAAATATAAAGATAAAGAAATAATCTGAATCAGAAACTTTATTGCTTAAAAAAAAAATCAGTATTAGCAGTTAGCATTACCAGGCTGCGGTGAGTGAAAAGAAAATAACTCTCTCTACCCACATGTTTAGACAGGGCACAGCTTACTTATACTAAATAAACTGAGATAACTCAGGGACAAGACACGGACAAGACAAAATACAAGGACAAGACACGGAGCAGTCATGCTACATGCAGCAGCAGCTGCTTCTTCTTTTTATGGCGGTTGATAACTTTTCATGGTATTACTGCCACCACTGGACTGGTAGCGGTAATACAGTTCGGTTCTCAGAAAAATCTATGTTAGACTGAATCCATGATTGCAGGGGTTACTGTACTATGATCTCTCCATGTGCTGATGATCTGCCAAAGCAGAGAGATCGCATTTTCGTTTTAATAGACTAAATTCTAAACATCTATTGCGGTTCTGTGCTCTTCCTATTTTTTTTCCTTGGCCAAATTTGCTAGTCCGCTTAATGCACGCCTTATAGAAACCGCGCTCAACCAACAATAGCTTGGTGGTACTGTTCAGTAACTTGCAAAATAGTAACAAATATAGTTACTAGAGATGCTCCGATCAGCATTTTTGGGGCCGATCACCGATTACCAATCACCAAGATCATGATCTGCCGATTGCCGATCACAGAATGCAGGGGAATGGGAATCTTTTATCTATAATCTAGCAGAGTTTGCACCATTTGTAGAAATGAAACCAACTCTAAATTAACTATATTGAAAAAGAGAGAGAGAGAGGGAGGGAGACGATTGGCACGCTCCGGAAAAGTCACGAACGAGAGAGAGAGGCACAGAGAGAGAAACAGAGAGAGAGACAGACTGAGACAGACGGAGAGAGAGAGTAAATCTGCGCTAAAATATCAAGGTGAAAGTCATCGTCGCTTGCGGACACTTTGAAACACTTCCAGAGGGGAGAACTCATGCTGCCGCTGGTGAGTCCGCTCCACATGACGTATAAGTAATTTACGTCGAGTGATCGGCTTTTTTGATCGGCGCTTTCGGGGTTCGCCGGTCAAGCCATTTTTAGCCAATATCGGCCGATCAGTCGGAGCATCACTAGTATGACTGCACTCTGATTTACTATTCATTTAAAGTACAGCCATCTGCATGTTTCGTTACTATGCATAATCTTGTTATATTTTTACTACATTGCCTGTCAGCATTTGGAATAGCTAGCATCTACTGGACAGTAAAGATGGTTGAAGCACATTAGAAGCCTCTCCTTCTATACTGAGGAGAGCTTGTGGGACTCCCTCAGGTGCAGGTGACCTCCTCCACTTCACCCCACCCTCAGAGCACCTAAGGGGGCAGGACAGGAGGCGAACTCTGGTCAGCGCTGTACGGCAGCACCTGAAGAAGGCCAACTTCCACAACTTTGCTTCCCTGCTGCAAGCATTCAGACACTACGACAAGGTCAGGTGCTCTTGTGTTCTGCTACAGCAACTTACAGAGATGTAATCTTCTGCGCAAAAGTCTTCTGCCAAACCTCATTTCTTTATATTTTGCTTTGAATCACCTTTTTGGTGCACAAATACAATTTCAAGCCCGTCGAACTTTCATAACTTCAGCATATTGAGCAGATTCAATTAAATAAATGTTGCACTCCGACAGGCTGCCAAGGGCCGAAATAAAGGAGGTGCCTAGATAAAGGAGCTCCGCCCACTCAGCATTCAGCACCACCAGTATACTGATCACCGCCTGATCATCTGGAATCAGCTGCTCCTGGTTCAGGACTTCAGTTAGATGCTCTTTGTTCTGCTTGGTACATATTTCACTGTGAGACAAACTGAGATACAAAAACAAGGAAAGACACCATAAAGCTGGAAGAAGAAACCTCAAGTGAAACTAAGACTCTAAAGAAGAACTCATTCTCCTGTGGAAGTGAGGGAGTAACAGAGAGATCCCTGAGGAGATAATTAACAGTGAGGCCTTTGTGTACAAACGTGATAACAGCTGTCAGTCTGTAACCAACGCTCAGACTCCAACATAAACTACCACTACAACATGAATGAATTGCCATATACACACATAATATATATATGATACTCAATATTCTTTTTTTCAGTAGCTTTTGTCAGTTAATTATTATATGATTTGCAGGTCACTTATACAGACAGCCCTAATTTATACACCAGATCAGATGTAGTTGACAATTACGGAGGAAAAGTACGATTTTTAAAAACATTTATTTTTGTCCTTTCTATATTATTAATAATATAATTACTATTAATAATTTCTATAATACTCCCCTCAAACAAATGTAAAAAATACACATTTCAAGCATGTCAGCTGCTCACGAGAATCAGGAGCAGAAAAGGAAAACCTAAGGCAGAGCTCTCTACCTTCAGACAGACTTTCTTTTGTTGATTTTCTATGTGAAATCTTAATGCATGACCGCATGATTATCATTCTTTGCTGCAATATATTACATACAAAACATGTATTCAATATTGCAAGTGTTATTTTTTTGAAAGATTACAGATCTTCAAGCCTAACCACATGTAGACCAATCTAGAATGTAATAAATTGTGCGTAATTTTTTTTAACTCAACAGCCACAGACTCGTCTAAGAAGCTGAGGATGTGAAACGGAACGTAACTGACTCTTACGAAGCAAGAGAAGCTATAACAGATAAACGAACAGCTTGCTTGTAACATCCACGGTCTGAACCGTCATTAAGGAATGGGAATTAGGTGTACACAAGATCTGAGGGACACGTCTCTAGACGTGAAGACTCTTCTTGGTTTTGGCACTGAAGTGTTGAAACAAACTTCAACAGAGAACCTCACTGTGTTCAAACAAGAGTCTGGAGACCCTCCTCTTTACTGAGCACTTAATATCAGTGTACAGTGTTTACTGTGTTATACGTGAACACCTCAGTGTGGAATTCTCTGTATTTAACCCATTTACCTCATTTAACCCACTTAACCCATTCACCAAGACAGCCAGGAACACGGCGCCGGGGGAGCAGTGTGTGGGATGACACCTTACTCAAGGGTACCTCAGTGGCGCCACTCGCAGTCCAGCGATTTGAACCCACAACCAACTGATTGTAGGAGCAACTTCCCAACCACCAGAACACCATCTGCATGATCACATCTTAAACTAACAAACTTCACAACTAACTAAAATAACTTGAAAAAATGTGTGTGTGATATTGGGTTGCCTCTGGGCCAAGAGGTCATGGGTTCGAATCCTACCTTCAGCACCACCACTGGGTTCCTGAGCAAGACCCTTAACCCCAAGTCACTCCAGGGAGACTGCCCCCTGTAGTTAGGGAACGGAAGTCGCTTTGGATAAAAGCATCTGCTAATTGCCGAAGGTCCTGGTGGACTAACAGGCAGAATCTTAGTCTTGTATTAGCTCTTAATTTTAAGTCTAGGCTGTCTAGTATGAGGGGTGTGTTTTTTTATGCACTATAAAGCTCTCACGTACATTGTTCTGGATTAGAGCATCTAACAAATGCTGCAAATGTAACATTTTAAAAACACCTGTGATGCAAGATTACCTGTGAATGTTCTTAATCTAGAAGTGTTCTGGGAAAAAGTGAAAAAAAAAACCCTAAATCAAGGACTGAGGTCGTAATCTTGGACAATATTCCAGTATCTTAAATTTACCAAATGTGATAATACATTCATTTCATTTCATATTTGAGCTTCTTCCAGTGATGGTAACATTTTTTCTCTTAGAAAACCACGACTATATTCTGCTCGGCTCTGCTTAAGTGGGTTTGGGAATTCAGAATTAGTTCCTTATTTGAAACCAGACCCAAAATAGTCAAATTCCACCAGAATTAAAATGCACAATAACTCAACCCCACAGGCCCTGTTAGTACTTTTAAAACCAACACAGCTGAAAGGCAGTGGGATCAGGAGATATATATATATTTGACTGTATAACTAAATCTAACCAGCACTGCCCACAGTAAACAGGGTTATGATCACTGGCTCGGAATCAATGACTGCAGGTTAAACAACTTATACAGTCAAACCCACAGGACATTCAGGTTTTGGCTGCGAATCTGAGCGACAAGTCTTTTCCAGTCCAGAAAAAAAAGTTCTTTTTCAGTCCAAAAAGCTGCCAAAGCAGGTGTGTGTTGGCCGCTGTGACCTATGGCTCTTTTTTCAGCAAATAAATACTGTAAACTGTCCGTGGCTCATGTTTGAGAGTGTTTCTGAGAGGTATCTGGAGGGTGGTTTCCTCAGAGGTGCAGATACTCAGCCAGGAAGATGGCCAGGATTTTGGTCAGGTTCTCCACAGTGGGCCGGTGCATGTTCTCCTCCGTGTCCTGCATCGTGTGCCAGAATGGTGGGAACGGAGTGGGGATCACGTGGAGCACCGGAACGCCTGCAGGGACACGTTCAGGCTGGTTAATAAAGACCCAAGAGACTTCACCCATCTAAGATTCGAGTCCTCTTTTGTTTTACTCCTCTGATATAGTGGTGTTTGCTCTTATCCTCAATTTATTCCCTTTTTATCTGATGGTTATAAGGGAGCTTTCCAGCGTGGGTGATGGCTGTGGCATGTTGGCATGGATTCTGCCTCAGTGTCCTTATTAAGGAAAACCGCAACAGTTTCCATCTACAAAGAACTAGCTTTTGAAAGAGGGGTTCTGTAGTAATGGCCTAGTCCCATCGACCCAGTCTAACGCCCTTTAAACAAACAACAAAAAAACCCTCAAAACTGCACTTTAACCAATAACCATGTATGTAATGCATTTGCTAAGTGTTTGGAACAGCACTGCAAAACAAGAAAAGAGGTTCTAGAATCCACAGAACTTTGTCAAGATAATGAGAAAAATTCTTTAAAACGTTAAATCAGTTGAAATGAAATAATTAAAAAAAAACAAACAAGCTTTGTTATCTCTTTTCAAGATTTTCTGGCTCGTTACTGTTACACTATTACATAACAGAAAAAATATTCAGGCGTGTTGCTTGGTGCCACGAGTATGAGAGAAAGAGAGAGAGGGACAGAGAGTTATGGATTACCCCGGTGCAAGAAGGGAATGTGGTCGTCCTGCACTGGACCCAGGTAAAAGTCCTTCCTGAAGTAGCTCTGCTCTGAGGGATGAGACGACAGCAGGCCCTGGCGGTGCAGCCTCATCTCTGAAAAATTTAATTCAAGGTGAAGGGAAGTGTCCTAAAAAGTGAACATCAGTGAAGTATAAGGAGTTTCTCAGGCCCTGGTTCTGGAGATATGTTTACCTTGAATGTATAGTCACACAACATTATAAATAATAATACGTTTTTCTGTCTGTAGCCAGTTATCCATAAATCTAACTAGCTGGCTTCGTCAGGCATTCAAGTCTGACCAAAACATTTCTGTAAACACTGCAGGCCATAAATCTGGGCCCAGATTTATGAAGAAATTATAAAGAATTAAAAAGAAAAATAAACGACACACTGCTCTTTCAAAACGTAATTTGAAATTCGTCAAGTTAATGTAACTCACAGTAACAGTATATACACACTGCAAGTACAGTTTAATGTACAGTTTCATAACCCCCCCCTCATAGCAGCAGATTCACCACATACTTTCCTGTAATTTTTGGAAATAATTTGTGTCCAAACCCTCCCGGCACATTTTCAAGCATGTGCCTTTGTTTACCCACCCATGTGTCTGTGTTTACATGTGAGCTTGTATTGTCTTGGTCTCAGCTCCGCCCCCTCATTATCTTGCTCACCTGTGTCTTGTTCCTCCTGAGGTATTCTCATTTGTTTTGTCAGTATATAAACCCCTACATTTCAGTCTATGTCTGTCAGTTCATTGTGGTTCTTGGTGTGTGTTTTTACCATCTTTTAATCACGGTTATGGGTTTATACCCAGGGTCCTGTTCCAAGAAACAGGATTAAGAAAAAAATCTGGCAAGGCAAGTAAACCAGACTTCTTTCCCTTAATCCTGTTTCATGGAACAGGATCCTGGTTGGTTTTAATCCCCACATTAGTTCAATGTTCTGGAAGTTTCTCATTTAGTCTGTTTCTTAGAGAATTGCTGTTCATCTCGACAACTAGATAACAGCAAAAGCAGGAGGGACTGAAAATAAATAAAGAGATCTAACCTGCAGAAGAAAGGCGGTCAAACCATCGGACAGTGTTATCAAAGTGGCTGACGATCAGAGGCTCTGGACCTCCAAGCAAATCCAGCAAAACAAACAGGTCCTGTAGGGAAGACTCACTTTAGAATCATCCTTTAAACACGTAAAACATTTGCAAATGCATGTGTATGCCCATGTGTATATGGGACAGCTAGTGGCCTAGTGGTTAGGGAGTTGGGCCTGTGATCTGAAGCTTGTGGGTTTGAATCCCAGGACTGCTAGTGGCACCACTGAGGTACCCTTGAGCAAAGTACTGTCCCCACACACAGAGCGTGAATTATCCCTCCATAATTGGGGGTTACTGCCTTCCTTACACTGTTAAGAAAGCCACCCCCCACTGGTATTATTGTTCTTTTGGGGGGGTCTGGGTCTTGATCCTGGGGTACAGTACCCCCCAGTATCCCCTGTAATTCGAACCATGCCCACACACTGCTCCCCTTGACTTGGTGAACGGGTTAAATACACATTTAACACTCTGCACAGTTTACATTTACGGAATTTAGCAGACGCTTTTATCCAAAGCGACTTTCATTCCCTAACTACAGGGGGCAGTCTCTCCCTGGAGCAACGTGGGGTTAAGGGTCTTGCTCAGGGATCCAGTGGTGGTGTGCTGAAGGCAGGATTCAATCCCATGACCTCTTGGTCCAGAGGCAAGTATCCTACCCCTCACTGTGTTCATGTATGACAAATGTTCACTGCGTGTGCGTGTGTGTGTGTGTGTGTGTGTGTGTGAACGTGTAAATGGCCTCACCACAGCCTGCAGCAGCGTGGTGTGTGTGGAGCCCGGAGGATGAGGTGTTCGGGCCATAAGCTCAGCCAGGTGTCGCGAACCGTAGAGTGAGTCAGTTTCTGTCCACTCCTCAAGCGCCTCCTCTCCATCAAAAAACACAAACTGCAGAGTCACCACAGACCTCTGGGGTGAGAGAGAGAGAGAGAGAGAGAGAAAAAGAGAGAGAGGCAGAAGAGTAATGATAGAGAAGGCGTAGAGTAAAAGGCGGAGAGTGTAAGAGGGAGAGAAAGAGAGAGAAATGAAAAAAGGAGAGAAAGAGAAAGAAAGAGAGAAGGAGGTGCAGTGAGTGTCAGTGTGTCAAAGAAAGAGATAAAGGAGCAGGAGAGAGAAAGAAAGACAAAAAGTGAGTTAGTGAAGAGACTGCTGGTAGGAGGAGGTGTTAGAGAAATGGTGCTGATCCAGCACTGATCCATTATCAGTATCGGCAGAAATGCTGGATCTGATGTCAGAGGGGGGAAAAAAACAACATAAATCTGATCCAGTCTTGTAACATCTATCCTGACACAACACACACACACACACACACAGGGTTTTGTAATGTGGTGTAGCAGAGTGTGTGAGTAATTTAAGTTTCATAGCCTACTTTTAGATCCTAAGTGAAGAGCTTTGATTAATAATTTAATTGAAATGCAGTCCTCCCTCAAATTCCACACTAGTCCCAAAAGCTGCAACCAAAATAGCATTTGATGTGCAATTGTTTTTTTTGCCTAATGGACCAGTGAAATGTCCCCATAATGCTGTGTTTTTCCATCAGCATGAGGACACACACAGCCTGAGTCAGCAAACTGAGCTTGGCTCTGCAGTGAGGGGCACTCAGCCAGCAGCGTCTGCGTATTCTTCCATCTCATTCCCTCGCTCTTGTTCGCCCTCGCTCGCTCCTTCACCTCCTTCCTAAAGATCTAAACCCGTCCTGTTGGAGCAGACCAACAGCTTCTGTACTGTTACGATGCCGTATCGTCTGTTTAGTGTCAGTATCGTTTCCATCCTAACTTGCACTTTGTTGAATGTCGCTGTGTGTTGCACCGTGGTCCATGCAGAAACGTGTGTGCACGTGTTCTATGTACGTGTTCACGGCTGCTGATCACAAAGTAACCTTGCGCTTGAGTTTGGTGTTCCCCTGTGGCCTACCTGCTGTTTCAAGGCCTTTAGCTCCGTGTCCAGTGCGGAGGCCAGCTCCAGCAGCATGGCGCAGGGCACGGCCGAGTCACTGGCCCCGATAAACGCGCGCTGTGGGCGTTTGGGGTCCCGGGGGAAGATTTTGGAGTCGTGGTGACAGGCGAGCAGCAGCCTGCGGGGGGCCGAGGGGTCCAGCACTGCCAGAACGTTGCTGAAAGTCACCTGCCCTTTGGGAGTGGGGGACTGGAACTGATCCTCTTCTACCAGCCAGCCTGCAGAGAGAGACCTCAGCTGGGACAGGATGTGCTGAGAATCAGACACAGAGAACTTTACTGATCCGCTTAAGCTGCAACTGCAAAACTCTGAAGAAAATACTCAGTAATGAGTATTTAGACAACATGCACTGGATAGTAAGAGGTGAATATAGATAAATAAATAAAATTACTGAAGTCGTTTACTAATGAACACTAATTAGATGTGATACAGCACATAATAATGCTATTAAGCTCATATAAAAGATATAAGAGCTCATGAGAAAAAGGACAGCACCAGCCATTAAAGGCTGTGAAAATGTAATTTAGATGAAAAGTTTACAAAAACAATCTTTGAGTGCATTTTTCTAATGTTTATCAGTGTGTTTTTTTTATAAACGCTTTTGTGAAACAGTGAACGTACATTTGTAACACAACATATTTAAGGTGTATTTTTGGGTTTAAACCAGTGTTTGAGAGCGTGTGGATCTTACCTGTCGTACAGTTTGGCTGCCCACGGTGCCGGGGACTCTCTCGATCAGCATGGGCCGCAGGTGAGTCTCCCACAGCCGAGACCCGTCCACCTGATTGGCCAATTTACGGACCTGTGCCAGGGAGCACTTTCTGGGTTTGTGGGAAAACTACAGAGAAAATGGACAAACAGTCATCAGATGATATTTTTTTTTACTTTTAAAGACTGTGGTCTGTGGTTGGGACCACAGGTGGCTAATAAAGGGGAATTGCACCAATTTTTCCTAATTTCATATTAAACGAAATGGTACAAAAACGTAATTTGGTGTGGATTCAGTGTTGATTAGAAACAGGGACTCTGAATTGTTCACAGTGGTGATGATACCATTCATGTGCAATTTCACTACTGATGCCACTATTATGTGCAATAACTCCAAACCCCTATTTGTGTTACAAATAAGATAAGAGATAAGATAAGACAAGTGTCACGGCTCGGCCAGTGGCCGTTTCCAGGTGTCTTGTGTTTTAGTTTAAGTGATTGTGTCTTGTCATTGGTTTCTGTCTGTGTCCTGTGTTGTATTTAAGTTCCGGTTATGTGGACCTCTGTCGGTCCGTCACGCCTCGTGTGGATTCACTCTGTTTACATGTATCGGCCATCGAGCCAGGTTTCTGTTGTTTTATGTTTTGCTTTAATAAAGTAAGCACAGTTATGGATGCCTGCCTGCCTGCCTGCGATCAATGGGGTAAATCACGGCGTCGTGGCAACCGCCACGTCGCCCGTGACAACAAGACGAGAGAGAAGATAAACCTTTATTAGTCCCAAAAATGGGAAATGTGTTTTGTTATGGCAGAAAGTGGACAGAACAAAGTTAAGAGCAGCAAAAATTAAGAAAACAATAGAATAAAAAATCTAAACAGTATAGTATAAAATGTACACTATACAATCTAGAAATAAAAATATGGACTAATTTGGTAAACGAATTAAAGTAAACTGATTCAGCAGTAATATATTTATCTACAGTATTTATATTCACTTTTTCCGTGACAAAAGCATTTAGTTTAAATTGCATAGTGTCTATAGTAGACAGTATTTCTGGAGAGGTTTACTTTGACTTTTATATTGTTCTTATCTCTGTGTCTGAGGGGTGGTGGTGGCGTAGTGGGTAGGATACTCGCCTCTAGACCAAGAGGTCATGGGTTTGAATCCTACCTTCAGCAC
>JBBPDB010012847.1:0-12885 GCA_037974465.1 Brachypetersius altus | reverse complement strand
TACATTACCCTTAAAGAAAATGTAAATATAAACCCGAGGTTTAAATACGGAAAAGTCAGGAACGAGAGAGAGAGAGACAGAGAATGAGCGAGAGAGCGAGACGGAGAGAAAGAGAGAGAGGGAGAGAAATACAGAGAGATACAGAGAGAGAGACCGAGAGAAGGAGAGAGAGGTGTAGAGAGAGAGAGAGATGATCGCACGAACGAGAGAGAGACAGAGAAAGGGAGAGAGAGCCAGAGAGAGATGATCCGCACGCTCCGGAAAAGTCACAAACCAGAAAGAGAGAGACAGACAGACAGACAGACAGAGAGAGTAAATCCGGGCTAAATTATCAAGGTGAAAGTCATCATAGCTTGTGTAGTGCAAACCCAGCTCCCAACCCAACTTTGTGAATAGATTAACGGCAATTTTTTGTCCCGTTAACGGCCCAGCACTACTATTTTTATAATGTAAAACCCCAAATCTGCCCCCAAATCTGCAATACCCTTAAAGGTAATTAAATAATCAGAATCAGAAAACTTTGTTGCTTAAAAAAGGTTAGCATTAGTGATTAGCATTAGCAGCGTGCAAAGGCTCGTACATAAAACACTAAAATACGAGGACAAGACATGGAGCTGTCATGCTACATGCTGCAGCAGCTACTTCTTCTTTTGCTTCTTCTTTTTATGGCTGTTGACAACTTTTCATTGTATTACTGCCATAACTGGACTGGTGGCGGAAATACAGTTCGGTTCTCAAAAAACAAAGGCGAGGATATTAGCAGTTTCCGCATTATTGTGGGGTTCTATAGTTTGGTTTTTAAAAAAAATCTGTGTGACACCTGATCCGCATGAAACTGGGGGATTACTGTATTTGTTCCGGTACCCTGGAGGTCTCTGTGGGTGTATCGTCTCGGGTTGTGGACATCCTGGACTGAAGTTCTGGAAGTAGCTAAGGTACTTGGTGTTCGGCGAGACCCCGCTGTGAATCGCCACTGTGGAGGCTGATAAGCTAACCGAAGCGAGGAGGCCACTTCAGAGCGCCGCTGTCAGCTTTAAATAACGCCGTGTGAATCACAGAGCTACCTATAGAGGAAACCTGTCAGGATACTGAGAACCCTGTTGCCTTGGCAACTGTGGCTATCCCCTGCCCGTACAGGGAAGACTCATCCGCTATATGCACCTTTTCCGCCGGCACACACACACACACACACACACACACACACACACACACACATAAACATGTCAGCGGGACGAACCATTCTCCTCAGCACGGGGGCCAGAAGTCAGGCTTACTGGAATCCCTCGTTTACTTTCTTCACTTTTCTTACTTCATCAGAGCTGCACGATACGAAGGAAATATCAGTAATGTGAATTTTACAGCCACATATCGGGACTGCGATACATTTCAATTAAAGAGCCCATTTCATCACTTTTCTTGAGTTAAAACGCTCAAAGTCTGTAAATATTGTTTCATTTTATCCCTGCACCCCCCCACCCCCAATCCATACAGTCCCTTCATGAGTGTGCGCGTGTGTGAAAGTGTTCGTGTGTGAGTGCGCGCGCAAGTTTGTGTGAGTTCAGTTGGCGCCGCTGATTAAATATAATGTTTTCATGTCAAAGTTTTACCAACACTTTGCTTTGTCTGTGAAATGAGAGCCGTGTATGAACCCCCCCCCCCTCGCAGAGCGGAAGGCCTGTTGGGCAGCGCTGGGTGACGCCTGTTAGTCATCGGAAATGAATATGCAGGTTTGCTGTTTAAGGTCTCATGAATATTCGCTGGCCGTTTACCTGTTTCCAGCACTGACTGGGCATAATTTGCTGTCAGTGATGTGGAGAAGAAGCACAGACAGGCTTAGAAAGAGCTTCTCGACGCCGTCTCATCTAACCAGGCGAGGAAAAGGCAGAGATTTCCATAATTTAGGGATTACAGTGTGTCTCTCTGGGTTTCAGGCTTGAGTGTGTGTGTGTGTGTGTGTGTGTTTTCAAAGCATTCTCCAGTGGAAGCTTCTAGGAAAATGTGCTGAAGTCTGTTGAAGTCTTGTTACTTTACGAATAATTAATAGTGAATTAATTAACCACCTCGTAGCAAGGAGGACCTGGTTCTCTGGTTTCCTCCCACAGTCCAAAGACAAGAACGTCAGGGGCACTGGAGAGGCTAAAATGCCTCTAGGAGTGTGTGTGTCTAGACAGTGAGATACATAGACATATAATAATGTAATAATTAAGTAAAGCTGCATGTGAAAATGTTTACATGTCATTACTGCTAAATGTCCTAACAGCACACATAGCCCCCCTGTTTAACACTTATGGCGGTTTTCCACTGACTGGTACCGGCTCGGTTTGGTTTTTTTTTGCTTTTCCATCACTAAAATCTGGTCCCTGGTACCCGGCACCATTCTTGGTACCACCTTCGCCGAGGTTCCAAGCGCGCTGAATCGATACTAAATGATTTGGAAATTACTGATTGGTGGTCGCTATGGTTACGTCTGTGTTGTTGACTGAATGTTAGCTTTTGCGTTAACCGAATGTTGCTTATTTAAGCAAACAGCCACAAACAAAGGATAAGAAATAAAATCCCTCTGATTTCACCCATGCTGACGATTGTAATGATGCCGGGTTGTTTACCTCAACTTAGAGTGCTCTGCTCGGGCTGCTGCTCAGAATGTTTGGCCGCTATATTAACCAGTTGTAGCAGAAAACTGTAGGTCAGAAACCAAACTGAACAGGTCAGAGTAGAACTGATCGGAACCGAACCAAGCTGGAACCAGTCAGTGGAGAATACCCTTTAGTCCCAGAGGATCAGAACGCCATGAACATTTTCCCCCTGGGGCTGTGATTGGTCACCCTGTCAGAAATACTGTGATTGGTTAGAGACTCATTTGCATGTTGTAGTCATCTCGTGTTGGTCCTGTTGTGCCCAGATTCCAGCAGCTGCTGTGATTGGTCAGCATTTACTGAGCAAGGATTCCTGTTTGTGCTCTGTGTGCAGAAGTATCGGCACCATGACGAGGACGCGTCGCCGCAGGAGCAGAGCTCCCCCCAGCTCTCGGACGAGGTCCCGGGCCCAGAGCTGGTCCAGGTGGCCGAGAAGAACATCTCACAGATCGAGAACGTCCACGGCTATGTGGCCCACGCCCACATCTCCCCGATGAAGGTACGATCTTGTATGGTCTGGGGTTTTTAAAGGCACTTTTCCACTGTGTATAGGAACAGTTCTGTATCTAAACTGTACTGTGACGTTCTGAAGTTGTGTCAGGTTCTAAACTGTACTGTGACGGTACTGAAGTTGTATCAGGTTCTGGTGTTCCAGTGTATCTCAGTCCGAGTTTCTGACTCCATTCTCTCCACAGTTTCTAGCCAGTCGTCCCAAAACCGCATCCATGGATTCGAACTGGCGGAGAGTCTTTTATTATTTCTAGTCTTGTTTGAGTGTAGAATGTTTTCTCTGCGTTCTTTATCCGTGTGATGAGAACCGAACCCAGAGAACTTGTTAGTGCCATCCTGGATCTCCTTCACGTTTCTTAAAGATAAAGAGAGCTTCTAGTCAGCAAGAGTATGATCAGCCTGTAATTAGTGGCAGCAGCTTCTGTTTGAACCTTCACTGGACCAAAGCTTTGTGTTGAGTGGTTAGTCTTGCGCAACTCTACGTTTTAGGCCTTTCTTCTCACTTTTATGACCTGCTGGTGGTTTAGCCAAGACGTGTTTTCTGCACCACTCATGTTGATAATTGTGGTTTCAGGACAAAAGGGTTCATAGTCAGCAACATCATGTTCCGACAAGTAAAGGTTTCGCAGGGTCACTGTTTTGGCTTGCCGAAAAGTTGAACAACAGGTCACCCTGACAACCCCTCAGGTGAACTTCACATTCAGACATCTTAATGAGTCATTACTCAATTAGTTCATGGCTGAAGAGAGCAGTGTGCATAACACCCTCAGGGATGGTGGCCACTGAGGTGTAGATCGAAGCCCGTAATCTACACTCTTCTTAATTTTGTTTATTAAGGTCCATTTAGGACATTTGTATGGTTTTCTTTGCCAAAAGGAGTTATGGCTCATTTTTACATGACCGCTTCCCAACCACTTTTTAGCCTGAACAGGCTGATATATGAAATTGCCTTTGTTCTGATCAGGTGCCCTGGTTTCCAGCCCCTCTTCAGCCTTAGGGTTTTAGACAGACTGATACAGTAATCCCTTGCTTTTCACAGGGGGTTACATTCCAAGAGCACCCGCCTATAGTGAAAAAAATTTGCTGTTGTGTTTTGGTTAAAAAATGCCTAAAATGCCTATGTTTATAATGTAAACCCTAAATATGTCGGCTCCCATAACACTTTAATTTCATTTTAAACTCAGTTTAATGCATTACCCTTAAAGAAGAAAATGTAAAGGTAAACCCGTATTCGCCTCGGTGAGGTGAACAGTTTTCAGGGAATAACCCCTGATCTAATGGGGCTAAAAATACAGACGGGGGCTCGTTGGAAAGGTCTCCTGGAGATCTACCGAACTGTGGAGTTTGAAGTGTTTGAGAGCTTTTCTGGCGAGATATTCAACTCGGGAAGTCCGCGCGCGGGACAAAGGTTTTGGAACACTGCGGCGAGGTGAACAGGTTCCCTTGTGTGAAAATATCCAGAGAAAATCTATTTATTACCACAAAAAAGCAAAAATAGGCGCCGGATATTTGCAGTTACTGCGTTATTGTGGGGATTTCCGCAATTTTTTCTCGAAAAAAATCCGCGTGTGACTGCATCTGTAAAACTGGGGGATTACCGTATATGCAAATTGCCTCTGTTCTGATTGGGTGCCCTGTATCATGCCTCATTCAGAAGATGCTGTCATATTGCTGTTGCCAGAAAAACATTTTCGGTTTTGTTCAGTTTTTATTTAATGATATTCTCAGTTAATGATATTGTCTGTTCGATTTTATTCCAAATTAGCTTGGAATAAACTCTTGTTACACTGTGTAACATTAAGCCAACTGGGCTCCAAAACACTGCAGCCACATTAATGGACCATTGGTTTCTTTCAGCTAATAATACATTTCACTAGAGTATAAAAGCTTGATGGGTAATTTGTCGTTTATTGTTTGACAAGTTCTGCATCCGAAAAGTTTGACAGGAATAAAACAGTATTTTTCACCAACAAGGTGATTCAAAGCTAAATATAAAGAAATAATGGGTGGCTCGAGACTTTTGCACGTGTATTATATAGGATAATATATGATATATATAAGTAGGGCTGGGCACGTAAACACGTTATCTTGTTAATGCGTTATTTACTTAACGTCAAAACAATTATTTTATCACCCGTTAAAGCACGTTTTCTTTTATTCTTTTTTTTTTTTTAAAGTTTCTTGGGTTTTTGTGCTCGGGGTCTTGGTTGGTTTTCATGGATTTCAGGTGTCCCATTACTTTTGTACATTTTAATGTCCAGTGCAAAGCATTGGGACTTTGACTGCATTCAGATCCAGAGACTTTCATATGGAGTCGGTCCTCTTTCCAGCTGCTATAATGCTCTGGACTCTGAGAGGAACTTGTTTTTCTGTAATAAACCAGATAAACCTGAACGCCCTGCAGCGGAGAACAGCTCTGGTTTAATATTAGATTTTATTTCATTAATGTTTAAGTTGAGATTTACAGAAATATCTGAACTGTAACTGTGTGACTGTGCTAAAGGGAGCTCTGCTGTTAAAAAGCCCCTTATTTGCAAACCAAATTTTATTCCACTTTTGTTCATATAGCAGTACTTTAAAAATAAAAGTGTGCAATACACTACTTTTGAATGAATTTTTCGTATAACAATGCAATCAATCGTGATTAATATAGGGCTACATTTTTGCAATTAATCTCCAATTGTTTTCTGCAATTAATCGCATTTTTAAAAAATAAATAATTTAATTATATGATAAGATCAGATAACACTTTATTTGTCCCATGGGTGGGAATTTTGCATTGTTACAACAGAGGCTATAAAACATAAATAGTCTTTAGTAATATGGAATTAAAAATAAAATTAAAGATCAGGGAAAATAAGAAAGAAGCTGTAACAGGCTGCCTCTCGCTGTATATACTATATTCATATTTTATTCCAATTATAATGTTGCATTTTGGGGGGGAACACAGTAATTTGAATGTATTCCACATACAAAGCATGAATGTATATTGTTCCATGTGGGTGAAAATCTTTCATTTTGCAGTCTGACATTTTCCAGGCCTCTCTCGGTTCAGTGCTGAGTTCAGCCTGGTGTCCTCCACACAGGAGCTCTGACAAACTCTGCCGCGGAGCTGAGGCGTAGCGTCCTCTCACAGAAAAGGTGAACTTTGTGTTGTACAGGACTGTCGCCTGCCGAGGTGAAGCTGCCCTTCCTGTCTAGCGAAACGGGATTTTAAAAACCCTGCAAAACACACACAATCCGAATCCCTCTGCACTTGATATGAATGTGGATGACTTTGTCCTTTACCTTCCGTTTGTTTCATCCCCCTTTACTTTTCATCTTTAAAACATCAGTGAACATGCAGGGCTGCACATGGTCTGTTAATCGTCATGACGACGTCAGCCTCTGCTATACTTATCACATAAGGCTACATTATGCAAATGAGTCTCCAACCAATCACAGTGTTTCTGACAGGGTGACCAATCACAGCTCCAGGTGAGTTACTGGGTGTTCCTATAATCAAACAAAAGACAAATTATTTTCACCTTTAAATATTTTTTGATTAATCTAGGTCTTTTGAAAGGGCCAGTATTCTACATTTTCTGTTTCAGTTTATTTATTTGTTTATTTTTGTTGTGTTCATGTGGGATTGTGTGTAAAAACATATTATTCATAATTCATCATAATTACACCAACCTCTGTTCAGCCCTTAGAATTAAACTGGCTGTTTCTGTTACTGCACCTTTAAAACTGATATATCTAAATAAGCGGCTTTGGGGTCGTCAGCAAGGACATGCAGTGCCATGTGTTGGTTTAGTGACATCACAAAACATGATTCAAAACAAAAAAGACCTGTTTCCATTTATGGACTGTATGGATGGGGAGTGAATATATATTTTAAAGCTTTAACAATATTTACAGACTTTATGCCTTTTTAATTGCAGAAAAGTGATGTTATGGGTACTTTAATATTCTGAATATTGCAAAACAGATCCTTTGTTCAGATTGTTCAGCCTCAGTGAACAGCTCTTATTTGTTTGGTGGATCCTTATCAGCACAGTGGTGACAGTGACGAAGTACTGTGTGTGTGTGTGTGTGTGTGTGTGTGTGTGTGTGCTGAACAGAGTGTATCACAAAGCAGCACTGTTCGTTAATTATTAAGCGCTGGTTGTTCATTAATATGTTAAATTTAGCAAATAGAATGCACTAAAATGGCATAGTTACGTTTTCATTACTTAAGTACTTATTTTTATTATTTATTTAAAAAATAACCAGATATGTAATTATGAACCAGGGTATGCAAACCTAAATACTGTAAAATACAACCATCTCATAATCATAATTTCTATTAATTTCATAAACTGCACATTTTTAAACAGGAAAGTTGTTTGTGAACTCTAAATGAAAATGTGTGAAATGAAGGCAGTTTCCTTTCTAAGAGGAGAGACTCTGTAACAGTGCAGGTCTGACTCCTATTAACTGGTTGTTGGTGAAACAGAGTCAGACTCTAGATTGTCCTTTAACTTTAAATGAAATCATTACTGTTTCAGCTCTTAATAGCTCCTTATATATCTAACACTGCTCTGGAGATCCACACTATAATTAGGATTGGGGGCTTTTTATAGGTTAATTTTGATTAATAATAGAAAATATGATAAGCTCTGACTGATGAAGGTTAAAAATACTGTACATGTATTTGTTGGTAAAGTATATTGAGTTCATATTTAGTGAATATTAAGTGAGTAATGTAGAAAATCTTAGTGTGTGCATAAATGTATAAAAGAGATAGAAAAATAAAATAAAAATGTTTATTTTTGTGTGTATGTGTGTATATTTATGTATGTATATGATTTAATGTTACATAAAGGTACAGGTTTTCTCCAAACAATCAATTATGAGCTTAAACGGTTCGGCCTGGCCGTTCCTTTTAGGAGCTGTATTAATCATGCCTTTTGCTCGCTCAAGCTGCATTTCGCCAAGCCTTTATAAGACCTTTTGAAAAATCTTGACCTTTAGAAAGTCTGTTGTATGGAATTACATTTTAAAGGAAATCAAAGGTCTCGACTCTCAATATTTTGTTAAATTGAATGGTGCAAAAAAACACGATTGAAACCTATTTTATAGGTGGGTGAGCTTTGAAAGAACCCGCCTTTCAAAGCTGAGAGTGTATTACTGCACGTGGCTGGCCTTTACATGTTCGTGCACAAATATTGGCCAATGGCTCACCTGGAGCGGCCCTCGTGTCTCCCGCAAGTGCTCTGCTGCCCCCTCTGGCCACTGGGAGAACTACGCCACGAAAACCTGTGGTGGATCTTTACTGGCAGGGCCGGTTTCATCTTTCCTGATAGACCTGTCACAGCAAACTGGATTAGCAGCAGTTTTTATGCACCCCGGTGCCAGCAGGGAAACATGAAAATCAGAACTAATTTATCCACTCAATTTTTTCCATTCTTCCAGCAAAACTGAGACAGGCCATTGATTAAATCAGACAACCGTGATTACCTGTTTCATGGTCTTTGGAAGCTGGAGCTGAGGGGGAAAAATGATTGTGTCCTCGCTGGACTGGGGTGAATGATTATTATTGCATCTAAATGAAAAAGCAAAAAAGTCGCAAGTTTTTCATTTTAATGATTTGTTTTCTCTTGTAAATGTAGTTTAACAAAAAATATACAATGTTCGTCAAAAATAATAATAATATTCGTGTATATTCACGGTACAATTGCTCAAACATGCTCCACTCCTGTGTAGGATCATTTTCAACCTTCAGCCCTTCTACACACATCAGTCTCTCTGATCTCTTTTTCAACAGCTTTATAAGCTTAAAAAAACTTGTGCTTTTGTACTTGACCGGTGAAAGTGATGTAATATTATGATGCCGTGGGCTTAGAAATATCACAAATACATGGTGACCTAATTTTCAACAATTTTGTCACGTAATTTAAAGAATTTTAACTCCATTGCTTTTATCATAGGTTCCAAAAGTGCAGATCTTGACCTATTCCAGTAGATGACACTGTTTCTTTGTGCTGAGACAGAAATTCCACTTATGCACAAAATATTTAGTTATAGCTGAGATTTTCCTAATTATATCCATCAACCCCAAACACATCTGATAAAAATGTAATGTTTTAATGTCATTACCAACTAAAACATTTGAAACATAAATTATAAAAGTTAAAATATAAAACTCTGTGTCTTTGTGTTCACATAAAGGTTAACGTGACCAATGCCTCAGCCTGACAACTTTTGGCTCCACAAAGAACCAAAAGGTGGTTCTTTAAACAATCATCCAATTCAAGAAATGACATTCCAGCAAACAACCATTTGGGAACTCATTTTTAAGAAATGGCATGTGAAATGTCAGAGCGTCCCATGTGTTTGTTGGTTTCTTGCATTTATATCATCAAAAGACATTCAGGACCTCCAGCATGAGAACATTGTACTTCATAAAGTTATGCAATAACTGAAATTTAGAAATCAAACCTGAAACACTTTATTCATTCATTTTCTGTCACTGGTTAATCTATACTAGGGTGTCTTTGGACTGTGGGAGAAACTTGGAGATCCCGGAAGAAACCCACACCACCATGAGGAGAACATGCAAACTGTACACACACAAGCCCAGGACCCGGATACAAACCCCCACCCTGGAGGTGTGAGGCAACAGCGCTACCCCCCTGGAACACTTTAATCTCTGTTAAAACAGTACACTCTTAGCAAAAATGGTTCTGTGTAGCACCACCAAAAAGTTATATGGCTTGTAAATATAGTACAAACGGTTCTGTAACAATAATAGGACGTTTTTAATGTTATCTAGAACCTTTTATATGGAACAGTGGAACGCTTTTAATGCTGTCTAGAATACTTTAAATGGTTATTTGGGTTGTAACAATATAATTTTGGTGTAGAAATATACACCCGTGGTTTTATATGGTGTTGATAGAGCCATGCTCCAGAAGTTTATTCTGGTTTCATTCCAGTCCTTCTCTCTTCTTAATTTCAGTTCTTTTAATTGGTTTTGTGGATAAATATTAATTACCTAATTTAGCATTAAATACTATTTACATTTTTAAGTTTTTTGAATCCTAAATACTACTTTTTATGCTCCAACAAGTCTTCCTTGGTACTTCCTTGGTCAAGTTCAGTTTTATTGTTTGATTGAATTGCCTTTAGTTCAGTCTGAAATAGAGCAGCAGTCAGAATGCACCATTCTGGGGGACGGAAAGTGAGAATTAATGTAATGTGCAGCACTGTGTAGATGTTTTGTCATTTCCTTTAAAATTATGCTTTAAAGAACAATATTTTTATTTGGAAATTAGTAGAAATATTGTCCAAGGTTCAGTTCAGTACTTGCACCTTTCATATATACTTACATATAACCTAAATAAAATGACATTTTTTGAAGTGGTCTGTTATTTTTTCCAGAGCTGTATGTACACTCTTCAGGCACATCATTATAAACACTGACAGGTGAAGTGAACAATGATGGCAGTGACAGTGTCACCTGCTTGGGGGGGAAAGAAACAGCGAGTGAACAATCAGTTTTTTTAAGTTCATGTTTTGAAAAAGGAGCAAATTGTTGAGTGTAACGATCTGAAGGACTTTAACAAAAAAACAAATGTTGATAGTCGGGTGTCAGGCCAGCAGAGGGAGGCAAGATGGTCAAGATGAGTTTAACAGCCCGGGTATAGCCGGACCCAGCTCTCTGCCTCCCTCTGTTGGCCAAGACTTTAACAGCCGCTGTTAACAACTTTAACGCAGCTGTTAACCCAGCAGAGGGAGGCAGAGAGCAAGCATTCAATAGACAACCTTCAATACCTGTGCCCTGGCTATCTAAGAAGACTGTAAGTTCTTTTAGAGGACAAAGCATGCCTGCCCTTCAGATTGTTAGGCAATTATGTGGTTTCATGTTTATTGTACTCCTCCACAAGGCTGCCAGTTCTCTCAGGTCTGTTTTTTTCACTCAGGTCTGGGCCTGAATTTCACATGAGCACCTGCAGGCCTCCACCACCAGTAGAACGGGTCATATCAGCTCCCCAGAGCTGTGGGTGAAACAAGTAGCACAAGTGTCTGAACCGAGTCCTACATACGTTCATGTTTTTACTTGCCTGCAAAAACACACTCGTTCAGTGCTCTGGGTGCCCAAGGTTGTCAGATGGTTGTGGGGAGTGAAGATCAGCCACAGAAGATCTGCTGTAGAACAAACTGCTAAAGAAGTTCATGCTGCTCTGATCCATAGGGGTCAATACACACAGTGTAGAGAATAAAAGAGCTTCAAACCGGTTTGCTGCTGTAAAATCTGGTGAAATCCAGAATAAAAACCTGATTAAAATGTTTCTTGGGCGTACATCTTTGTTTTGCTATTATAAGTAAAGTATTATTGTTTCTGTATATTGCTTGATTAAAATACTGTGGTCTGGGGATTCCTAAAACAAAGGGATGTTATTTTTCAGAACCTCAACTGGCAGTAGGAACCTCCCTTCCAAAATAAAAAATCTGTATAATTAATGCATAATATATATTCTTTAGTCGAACGAGTTTCACACTAAGTTTTATTTTAATCCTGGTGTCTATTATTACTATAATTATTGTAATTACTATTATTATTATTATTATTATTATACCTTTTGGGTTTTATGTGACCCCTTTAATCACAATCTTTGTTGATATGCAGAGGGAAGTGATGTCACCCTGGGTGCCAATTCCCACTATAATGATCATGTAGTTTCATTTTTGCTGTGTTCGTTTCCTGATCTACTCTACTCACCCTCTTACTCCGGAGCTTTTGTTTAGGACCAAAATTATAACATTTGGGTTTTTACTAGATTAACTGGATTGTTCCACTGCAGTCCCACAGTAATTCAGTTTTAATGTTTTTGCTTGGTTCCTTATTCTTCTACAAGATTGATGATTTCAATTAAAATAATTTTGAGTTACACCATTGCCTTTCATACTCGTTCAGTCTATGAAAGGCTTTAAGTTAAACAAGAGAAAAGACTGTGTCACCTGACTGTTGCTACAAAAAAGCACTATTGCTTTAGGGATGGTTGGAGAATCTCATACCTGTAGTGCACACTGATACTGTCCATGTATGGTGAGGCAAGGGAAGAATCATGAGAAAGTACCACAGATATTCTGACCACTTTCAGGCCTAGATTGGCCACCAAAGCTTTTTGAAATTAGTGTCTGGTGGAGGTTAACCCAACAGAGTGAGCAGCCGCCATTCATTCACAATAAGCCTCAAACCAAACCAGGTCACATGATGTTTATAATTAGGGGCGGAAACTCTTAGTTTGACAGGCATAAAACAGGACTCTGATAAAACTGATCTACTAGGACTAAAAATACAAATGAGGGCTCGTTGGAAAGGTCTGCTGGAGATCTACCGAACTGTGGAGTGCTTGCACCATGGAGAAATGACGCTTGGAGCACGGGGGCTCAACCCTATTGTGGAACTCAAGCAAAGTGCTTCCAGGTCGGCTACAGGCTGCCCTGAGTCTCCTTGTGTGAAAACATTCAGAAAAAATATATTTATTGCCACAAAAAAAGCAATAAAAAGGCAGAGGATATTTGCAGTTTCCGCATTATTGTCGGGATTTTCACGTAAAACTATGAGTTCAGTTCTCGAAAAAATCTGTGTATGACTGAATCCACGACTCCTAAAACTGGGGGGTTACTGTATATGAAAGAAATGTGAACAAATGTGTTACTGACAGACTGCAGAGTGTCTAAAGATACAAGGAGCTCTAGATAAAGG
>JBBPDB010012838.1:0-12885 GCA_037974465.1 Brachypetersius altus | reverse complement strand
CTTTAAGTCCATCTCATGAAAAATCGGAGCAGAAACAAAGGTGTTGCGTTTATATTTTTGTTGAGTGTATATGTTTATATTTACTGAGGGTTAAACGATTCTAGACTGTTTTACACTGTTCATATTTACTGAAATCAAGGTTAACTGCCTGTGTGAAACAGCTAAAAATGTTTGTGTTCATTACTGTGTCCGTGAGGAAATTATGTGCACATTTTATGTCCGGTGAATTCAATTCAAGGCTGTGGGTGATCTCACCTTCAGGACATGATTGAGAGCCTGGATTAGGAGATCCAGACGATGTAACTCGGCCTCTGTGCAGCTCATGTCCTGCAGTGTGGCGTCCAGGTCTGCTAAAGCAGAGCTAACTTTCAAAGCCACTGCTCTCCTCTGGGAATTCCCCACAGCTTCTGCTTGATCCTGGGGCTTCGCCTTCATCTCCTGCTCCACTGAGGCCTCCTCCACCCCGACGTCCTCCAGCGCCAGTCTCTCCTCAGTTTCCACCTCCTGATTGGTCGCCACCTCTCCATTTTGCCGGAGGATATCGGGAGTGCTGTAACGCTGGAAGACGAATATGGAGTCCCTCTTGCTGCCAGCTATACTGGGAGAGCTGGTGTCTGAAGGCCATTCTCCACTCTCGTCTCCCTGGAAGGAAACCCAAAGTTATTTACACAGACACTCGATTCACGTGTCTGTAAGAAAACTGGTTCCTTCACAATGATTTCCTGCTCACGGTTGTGGTAACCAAACAGTAACCAAAGCATGATATAATTTTATCAGAATTATTTCTCACCTAAATCCCACAAAGACATTCTTTAGAATTCAGTCCACACCACGTTTACATTTGAGAGGAGAAGAGGAGATGGGACTAATAGGGGAATAGACTTTTAGGAGATTGTTTTAGTTCATGCTCCAACAAAGACTTGGATATTTATCTTATTTTTGTATTTTATTTTGATTTAAACCTTTACGGTGTGTTGGGGTAGAAAGTAAATGTAAGAAAAATATTTTCTTAGCACAAATGACGGATCAAAATATCTCTTTAATAACACAGAAAAACTGATGAAGACAGAGGGCAGAGAGGAAGACAGCTAGAAAGAAAGAAAGAAAGAAAGAAAGAAAGACAGATAGATAGATAGATAGACAGACAGACAGACAGACAGACAGACAGATAGGTAGATAGACAGATGTACAGATGAAAAGACATACATAGACAGACAGATAGACAGACAGACAGATAGATAGACGGACAGATGGACAGATGGACTTTTAAATGTTTTTTTGGCTGAGATTTTACCACAGATCTGTAATAACTGATAGATTTCTTTAAATCATTCTGACCCAGCCCAGGTTCTAATCCCACCTCTCCCAGCGGAGTCTTCAGAAGGTCTTCATCCATGGACTGAGTGTCTGTGGAGGGGTCCGGGGGGATCGGGGGGCGCCTGGCTCTCGTATAGTCAGGTGGAGTGAGCGCCTGGGCGGAGTCAGACAGGTAGCTGAGTAGAGACACACCCCTGGATTCACGGGAGCCAATAGAAAACGAGCCGTCGGCATCCTGGAGCTGTCGCATCATAGACTGCAGCGCAGAGGAGACGGATCAGATCATTTCTGTTTTAATGTTTAAACGTCTAGCTGATGCTCAACACTGACGCTTCGAGACCTGAGGCTCATGTGTGTGCAGCATGGACAAACAGTCCCCCTGGTCTTTTTACTTCTGGACTTATACTGACAGTGGACAACTTTTACTGACTTACTAAAAAGTATTTCTCGGTGAAGCTGGGGGTGTTTGGAGGCGTCCAGCTGTACACAGAACCCTTCCTGCTGTGGACGGACTGTCGACTGGCAGACGACATGACAGGCTTCACCTCACCACTGTCAAAAGGACTGAGAGAGAAACAGAGGGAGAGAGAGAGACAGGGAGAGAGAGAGAGAGAGAGAGAGAGAGAGAGAGAGAGAGAGAGAGAGAGACAGATAAACAGAGAGAGAGACAGAAAGAGAGAAACAGAGGGAGAGAGAGAGAGAAACAGAGAGAGAGACAGAGACAGAGAGAGACCTTAGAACACAAGCAGTACACATTTGTGCTAGAAGTGCAACAAATTATAAATTATCGACATACAACAAAACAGCTCCTTATATGGAAATTCTTCCGGTTTGTGTTGGTGCTCGAGGTCTCAGACGTCATGCTGAGCTTGTTTGATGTTCCTGTGTCACGTAGAACCAAACTTATTGTCATTTAAAAACAACTAAAAAACTTTCAAGATTGTCTCAGCCCACAAACCCACAGAGGGAGGGTCTCCGGAGAGCGCCTGAGCAGCGGCGCGCCAAGAGAAGAGTGTAGGAGAACAAACATCAGTTCTAGGCTGTTTTATACCGGTTATATTTACTGAAATCAGAGTCAACTGATACACTCTGAGTTCTGAGGGTTAAAGATGTATGGGGTGTTCTAAACGTCTGTAGATTAGAAACACTGGGGGTGTAGAGGTGAGAGAAAATGCTCAATCTTGTTGTCTCAGTCTGTGACAGTAGAGCTGTTGGGTGGATCTGAAACATGGTTTCTGAAGGTGGGATGTGTGTGTATTTCAAGACTCAACTCTGGTGTGTGTGAGCAGATGTTTGATGTTGGAGGTGTGTTGGTGCAGGAATGCAGGAGCGTCCTGCAGCTGGAGAGGGCCTTCGGTGTGCTGGAGAAGACTTGCTAGGGCAGATTGTAATTGAGCAGAAACATGCACAGAAAATCCCCAGCAGCACACGTTCACACACACACACACACACACACACACACATAGAGCTAACACATGCCAGCTGTAGAGGAACAGCTGATCACAGAGAAAAAGACGAGTGACAGAGACAATCTCTCTCTCTCTCTCTCTCTCTCTCTCTCTTTCTCTATACTTTCTCTCACACACACGGACACTCCAACACACAGATCATTTTTCACAGATTTTTCGGCCAGGTGGAGGGGATTTTCATGGCCCCTTTTTACAGCTTCACTAAATTAAACACATCACACAAGTCTCTCAGCCCTGCACTCTGCGTGTGTCTGTATATACATGGCATATATATATATATATATATAGAGAGAGAGAGAGATAGTATATATAGAAGTATATATAGATGTGTGTGTGTTAGTGTAGTGTGTGTGCATGAGTGTGTTAGTCATCCTGCTGCTAACACTTCATTAAAAGTTTATTTAATTCCTGTCAGTGCAGCCGCTCCACTTTAGCCTCACAGTATCACTTAATCCAAACTCAGCCAGGCTTTAACTCCTTTAACTGTTCAGTTACAAAACCCATTTTTCCAAATACATGATGCTAAAAATGATAGACAGTTAATCAACCTTACACTGCAAACAGAAAGCACATTTCCAGAAAGGAAAGATTATATTTCTGAACCTTAATCAAACACATGAATCACTCAGAACATTTAAATAAGCACATACAGTATATTAGTATTGGTCTTATCATCAGGAGATGGCTGGGAGTCTAATAATGCTAGCCAGAATTAGCTGTTAGGTTAGTGTTCTCCTCCGAGCGTCTTGAGCTGTTGATTTGTTACAGTACAAGTTCAGTCTCCCAGTGATTCACTTTCTGCATTATGTGTTTACTGTCATCTCCTTTTATCCTCTACGAAAGCAGCTCATTTTCTGAGTGTTCATTTACGTTCATGATCACCACTCTTATTTCAAAGCATTTTTCATTGTGTACAAGTGCTTCAATGATTTGGTCTCTAAATCCATCTCTGATCTGTGTGGTGTTTTTGACCCTTGTGGGTCTCTTAGATCTGCAGGAGCTGCTCAGCTAGTGGAGAAAAGATCTGAAACTAATCCTGGTGAAATGGCGTTTATCCACTATGCCGTCCAACCAACTTCCCCTCAGTATCAGATCTGCACCGACTGGAGCTTTGAAAAGCTGCTAGAAACTGCACTGTTCTCGTCTGCCTTCTTTAAATATCTGCACTTCCATGGAACTTTTAATCGTTTATTGGTGTTAATTTTTTTTACTGCTATGTTTCCTGATTTCTTACAGTTTTTAGTCTGTTCCTGTAAAGTACAGCGAATGACCTTTTAATGTGATAATGAGCTACATAAATAAACTTTATCTGACTCGACTCATTGGCTGCCCCGGGTGTGGCTTTGCACTGTGTTGGAGAGCTTTATTGCAGATAATTAGCAATTTATTGCAATAAAGCAATGGCTGAGAGACATTTTAGGCCATTTTTACGACCAGATAGGGTCACAAAAGTGTTAACCATGTCTTTTTAAAAAACTGCTGCTTTAATAGAGAATTTAATCAACCATTCCTTTTTGTTTTCGAGAAGTTTCTTTTTAACAGTGATATGGGAATCAGTCAGCACGCTACTCTGTCACCACTTTCAGCTCTTTTGACTTCGAAATAATTGTTGGATCCTTTCGCAAAGGCTGGAATTTGCTTTCTGAAAGTGGCTCAGTGTGCAATTCTGCCACTAAATAAAAAAATTGAATGCTCATACACCAGCATGGGCGCGCCGAGCTGTCGCTATGCAGCCTGCCTTTCTTGTAAACACGTTTTAAATGTGTGGTGGAGATGTTGTAACATGCAGGTATGCAGGCCCACTTACTTCCAGACCACCTCCAGCTGTAGCTTGATGGTTCCCAGTTCCGTAATGTCAACAACCATCAGCTGCGGACGCACCATGAAGAAATCTGCGCTCTTACAAGTCACCATTCCGACCAGGACGGAGCTCAGCCCCTTGACCTCGGTTACCTGAAAGAGGTTGCAAGATGTTTTCATTTGTCCAAAATGTAAAGAAAATACGGGTCATTGGAATTCTGTTCAGGGACTCTGGGCAACATCTGGGAATGATGATCAGGCGCCCAGGGCAGAAGGATCTATTCCACACCTCAACACTTTTCTGAAGAGCTTTCATCCACAATTTGACCTGATACCACAATAGACATCAAGAAAAGGTTTCTGTCTGCATTCCATGCTGCCAAAATCCAATCCCAGGCCTCTGAGAACATGAATGCAATCATGAAAGTGGAATTGGTCCAATCAGGAATGGCCTCATTTGAATGCTCCCTGCTTTCCATCCAGCTGGCAAAAACAACTGAAATGTCATGAAAAAATTGGCAAATAAAGCTGTTTCCATCAGTCCTGTACTAGAAAGTAAAGCTCTTAACGTCAAGTGCATACAAACACTTCAGAGAAATATGGAATGAGGAACCTGTTTTGTCAAACTGCTTTTTGCTGATTTGTTTCATTTTAAAACTGTATTTTACATTGTGAGAGCACAGGGACAGAATGCACTGGCTAACAAAAAGGCTCAGGGTATTTCCATTAATCAACTATAGCATTTTCTGTCTGTTTACCATCTTATTTATATGTTTTTAGTCATTTTTTTATATATATATACAGCTCCAGAAAAAATAAGAGAGCACTACAATCTATTTTTAAATCAGCATCTCTGTGGGTGTGAACCCATTTCAGTCCAGTGTCTGTTAAATTCCTACACAAGCACCTCATTCTGCTTTATGAGGGACTGATTGCTGATCAGCTGAATCACGAATGCCTTTGTAACTACTCGACTGGATTACTGCAATGCACTTTATTCTGGGGTGAGTCAGTCCTCTATTGCACGACTGCAGCTTGTTCAAAATGCAGCTGCACGTCCTTTAACTGGCACATGCAAATATGAGCATATCACCCCAGTTTTAATTTCTCTTCACTGGCTGCCCGTGAAATTCAGGATCCATTTTAAATTGCTTTTATTTGTGTTTAAGTGTTTGACTGGTGCTGCCCCATTGTACCTCTCTGAGCTCCTTCGTCCATATACACCTTCATGGTCTCTCAGATCAGCTGACCAGCTTCTTCTGAGCGTACCCAGGACTAGTCGGAAGCTCAGAGGGGATCGGGCCTTTGCGGTGTTTGCACCTAAATTGTGCAATGAGCTGCCTTTACACAACAGGAAAGCATCCTCTGTTTGTTTTTTTAATCTGTTATCAACTGAGAAAAGTTAATTGCAGAAATATACACTTTTTGACAGTAGAGGCTTTTATTCTAAAAGAGTTTAGAATTTTAACATTAAAAATATATAATGTACACAATAAAAATCTGTGTTTTATATTTGCACAAAACATTTCAAGGCAACAAACTTAATACTTTTTATAGTGTAGTCTCTAAGCATCAGGGGCATTATAAGCTATTACCTGCAGGAGTAATGTAGTCAGAAAAGCTGTCATTGGTAACAGTAAATGCAAATGAATGGCGATAGTTAGAACTGAGAATCTGAGACTGTAATAACTGCAGGCATTAATTCAATTTTTAGTCCCACTCACATTTTTCAGTGAAACATTCCTTCAACCATGTCACACTCTCTTACGTTTTTCCTTCGTTTGTCAGATTTAATGTGGGGATTACTGGTATCTTTTGGCTCCACTTTAGGAGTTTCTCCAGTTCATTGTTCTCACCAGCCTAACTGATCATGTGGGGGGGGGTAGGATTCAGGACTCCTAAAACAGAAGCTCGGTCCGATGTTTCCTGCAAGGAATGTCCTGTTTAAGGATGTGCTTTGCCAAACTCTATAAACCCAAGCAGATCATAACTAGTCCCCAGGCCAGTCGTACATAGTCCTGATTTAGAACCTCATGATTGCACAAATTCAGGGCTGACTCGAGCTTCTTAAAGGAAAAACGGGAGATGAATGTATGATCCCCACTTTAACAACTTTCCATCTGCAGATCCAAGAATGGGACTTATATTAAACAGTAAATCTATTCGTAATGAGTCTCAACGTTCGCCAGGAGCTCCCCCACCCTCCCAGACCTCTCACTCTCCAGCTTTAACCCTTAGAACACAAGCAGAGCGGATTCATACCGGCAGCGCGACAAATGATAAATCATCGGTTTGTGTTGATGCTCGAGGTGTCATACGTCATGCTGAGCTTTATTTGGTGTTCCTGTGCCATGTAAAACCAAAGTTACTGTAATTTAAAAAGATATAATAATAAAAAACACTACTAGGGATTTAGAACCACACACAAATGAACATAAAGAACAAAAATTATTATTTTATTTTAGGTTTTAGAAACAAACGAAAAAAAAACAAGATCTCTGGACCTGGGAGAACTTTCTGCATAGTCTCCACCCACAAGTGGGTGGGGAAAACCCACAGAGTGAGGGGCTCCAGAGAGCGGCCCAGTGGCAACGCACAGAGAGAAAAAGCAAATGGCAAGTGTGTAGGAGAACAAACACCGGTTCTAGACTGTTTTACACCGGTTATATTTACTGAAATCAGAGTTTACTGATACACTCTGAGTTCTGAGGGTAAACACCGGTTCTAGACTGTTTTACACCGGTTATATTTACTGTATGTACTGAAACCAGAAACCAGAAGGATGAGGACACAAGCGCTTCCAGATAGTCGAACACAGTTTGCTCATTCTTGTATTCTAATATTTATCATAACACAATTCAAACCACAGCGCATTCTGAACGCTGCAGCAATGGTTGCTAGAGCAACAGCCAAGCCTGGTCAAGCTGTGTTCACTCAAAAAAACATTTCTAATACACAATCAATATTTCATTCTTTTATAAGTACCCATAGGAAAAGCCTGTTGCTCACAACAGCCTTTTCTTCGTCTCATCAGAAATAATTCACCTTCTTCTTTGGAGATTATTGAAGCCTGACCTGTTTCTCCCAAACCCTCCTTTAGTGGAAAAAGCAAAAAGGAAAATCAGCTTCTGCTGTTCTCGTCAGTTTCTCCGTTTTTTTTCTCTTTAACAACCTTATGGATCAAAACTGTTGGTCTTTGGAAGTTTTGAGACTTGAATTTGGTCACTGAGACAAATTTCAGGCTCATTTATAAGAAGTTTTCTTTTGTATCTTCTGGTTGATCTGAGGATCTGAAGATCTGAGCTGAATAAAGATAAGAGCAGTGAAAGAAAAGAAGGTCTTAAGGTCTTAAGTTCTTAAGGATCGGGCTGAGATTAGAGAAGCTCTTTCTCATATTGATGTTAAACTGAGCTCAGTTCTGCCTCGGAGGAAAAGGAAGGACGAGAAGAAATCCTAATTTGAACTTTCCTTTCCATTCTCCAAACTGCTTTACTGCCCACATGTTCATGGCTGTTGGAATGACAGTAAATGAAGTTCTTGGATGACCTGATTTGTTCTCTATTGTCCTCCTGAGCGCAGATTGTTTTAACTGCTACAGAAACGTAAAAGCACACACGTTTGTACAGAAGGACAGTGTGTTTGCAAATGTGTGTATTTACTCTTGCATTGAGTGAGTTTCTGGCCTCAGTCAACCTTTGTGTATGTTAATGAGCCATATCAGTAAACCTGGCTTGACATAACTCTATCGCCCCCTTGAGTATAGTGTTTAACTGCCACAGATACAAAAGAGTTTGTACAAAAAAGATTTTTTGTTCACATACTTGGACTGAGTGGGCTTCTGGCATGTGTTATCCTGCAAAATGGGCCTGATCATGGCTGCTCCAAAAATGTAGGTGCATTTATCAAGCTAGCATAATTGCTAACCATAAATTCATCCAACCGCTCAATCCTTATTAGGGTTGCAGGTATCCAGAGCCTATCCCAGGGTCTACGGGCGCAAGGCAGATACTCATTACAGGGTATACACACACCTCCAAACACTGGCTCCGATGCAGGACACAGAGGGGGGGGGGGCACTTTTGTTCCTAAAGCTGTCCTTCTTTTGAACTCCTGACACCCCCACAAACACACCATTATCACCTCACACATTTCCACGTCCCCCTACCCCCCTAACCCAAACCTCCTCAGTCTCTCTCACTGGCCAGTGAGTCTCTTTCACTTTCAAAACATAATGCACCTTACTGCTCCTGTTATTTAAAGACTTATTATTGTTCACAGTGCAATAGTCACCTGCTAAAAAAAGTGTTATTGTGTGTCATCTGTATGTGTGAGCTGCTCCTCTATGCCTTTTAAATTGCTCCTCGGGGACAAATAAAGTTTTTTTATTTGAATTTGAATACCCTGGGAGCAACCCGGAGACCCCAAAGGAAACCCCACACCACCACGACGAGGACATGCAAACTCCACACACTCAAGACCAGGACCCAGATTCAAGCGCCACCATTAACTACCACAATATTAAAGGTGAACATACTTAAACCAGATGCATCAATACCTGCAAGAGTATGTGCTTTTATATAACAATAAATGTGGATATCAGTATCCAGCAAAATACAGAATTATCTGTGAGATTTATTTGCACCAGCGGTTTGTTCATGAGCGTATAGCAATTAGCAAGCTGGCTAACTTGCTAACATTAAAACCCCTGACAGTCTTGGGGCTCAAGTCCAAGTGAAAATCCCTGTGGTCAGGTCAAAAGTTATTAGTGGTCAAGTTCAAGTCAAGTCTCAAGTCTTTTTTGTTAAATCAAATCATAAAATCTGTGGTTTGGGCGGAGGTCATGTGACCCTGTTTTGACACCCAACACATTTGACACAGCGCAGAGAATCTTTAGAGTTCCAAAAGAATAAGGTTATCACATAAGAGATGACGAGGCCTGTCAGGAACTTGCAGGATAGAATTAAAGAGACAACCATAATGTCTAATAAGCATTTTGACAGGCTTCACATACCTTGAGCAGATAAAAAATTAATATATTTTAACAAGGTACCAACAAGACAAATGTATCTTTAAAGGTACAATGTGGCCCTTAAGGTGTGACTGTGAAACTTAAGAGTTTTAAAGGGTGTCATGTCTCGGTTGTTTTTGTTTTGGGGGCTTTTATTTTGAATTTTGTGCATGTTTGTGTCATGTTTCTCAGTTTCAGGTGTCTTGTGTTTAGTTTAGGTGATTGGGGATTTGTGATTGGTTCCTGTCTGTGTCTGCCTTGTATTTAAGTTCTGTTGATGTGGACCATGGTTGTCGGTCCATCGCCTCGTTTAGTGTCACAGCTCTGTTTTTCCATGTATCGGCCATCGAGCCAGGTTTTGTTTGTTTCTGTTTTGAAAATAAATTAAAAAACCCCAGTCATGGAAGCTTGCCCACCTTGGTGGGATCATTGGGGTAAAGCACGGCGACGTGGCAACCACGACGCCCGTGACAAAGGGACACAACATTCACATTCCCAGATAACTTTTTGTACCTTACTACTTCAACAATTAAAAAATTAGCTTAAAATATAATTGCAGAGAAATATTGTATCACCACATTGAAATCCTACTTAGTAAAGCTGCATAATATGGACAAAATATCAGTACTGTGATTATCATAATGTGACTGCGATGCCTTTCAAGAAATTGAAGGCATTGCAGACACTTTTCTGGACTTAAAAAGGTTTAAATATTGTATCAAACGGTATGTTCACTCCCATTCATCCAGTGTCAGAAACACTGTGATTGCGTTTTGCATAGATTATATATTGTGTAGCCCTGCTACACAACTGATAAACAAACATGATACAAATATGCAAAAGTAAGCAATATAATGCAAGTAGTTACATGAAGGTTTCCTGTGTAAAATCACCTGCATGAAACCTGATACTGTATCAATACAGCCTGCATGAACAAATGGGATGTCTCTGTCATCAGACCCCTACGGATGGCCTTCGGAGGAAGTGATGTTTAAACAGGTGTGTGTGAGTGCATCACTCACCTTGATCTCAAAGTTCTCATGGATATGAGGAAGGAAGACCATCTCCTCTTCATCCCACAGCTGTCTGTCATCAGTCTGGATCCGCCCCCTGATTCTCCACCGCTGGCGGCCCAACCGGATCAACACCTACACAGACAGAGTAGCTGTGTGTGTGTGTGTGTGTGTGTGTGTATGCACCATATGCTGACTATGCTGGCAAAGTGAGATCATTCTTTGGAAACCCGACCTTAAATATATAACCCAAATAGACTGTGAAATGTGGAATTTCTGTGATTCGTCTTGGCATAAAAGAGCCCCGACTGTATTTCTGCGTCTCCTGTACCTGCTGTAAAGTGGACTTTCAATTTGTCTGGCTTGGAGAAAACTGTGGCCTACAAACTAAAGCTGACCCAGAAACAGAGCTCCAGCTCACAAATGTCGAGCTCTTTCTCTTACCTCATACTGATCCCCCGGGCAAAGGCGAGCGAAACCTATCAGCCCTGCCAAGGAGTGAGAGAGAGAGCGAGAGAGACAGGGAGAGAGAAAGGGAAAGAGAGAGAGAGAGACAAAGAGAGAGAGAGAGAGAGAGAGACGGGGGGGGTGGGGTGGGTAAAAATATCTTTTTAAAGAAACAGTCTTTCCACTGAGATACTGTGTGTAACTGAGAAAAGTGACTTTACCTTTCATTTTGATTTGCAGTTCTCCCAGAAGAATCTCCAGCTCCCCTTCCATCGCACACATATCCTGCAAGCAGAACCAGGAGCTGCTAAATGCTGGTAAACATTACTGACCGAAGATCAGTTGTTTATTTCTTCATATTTTGTGTAATGTAAAAGTAGTTATTCTGTAGGTTAGCTATGGAACCAGTAGGCTAATCTTGCAATTATACCCCCTAAAACCTTGTCAAACCATACCCAGCTCATAATTAAAATGGACCAGACTTGTGGATGTTGTTTAGGACACAGTATGACTTACTGTAAGCTGTAATAGTGAACAGGCAACCATCTGCGACAGAGGACTGACCTTGGACGAGACCTAGTCTTACACCTCAATTTTATACCTCAAAGTAAGTCCAACTGTGTCCTAAGCCACATCCACGGTCTGCTTCGATTTAATGAAGAGCTGGATATGGTTTGTTAGGAACATTAACCTCGTAACTTCAGCTCTAGTCTAAAGAAGCAACATTTAGAGTCAATTTCATCGTTCTGCTAATTGTCTCTTCACAATAAATGAAAGTGTTTAAAATAGTACAACATGCGGTTCTGGCTTTGTTTACTATTAAAAAAGACTTACTCTATGTTTTGGATTTTGTAATTAAGGAATATGTCCCAAACTTCTCTGTTATTTGCACCTTGATTAAAATCGCTAGTGGTGAACAGAATAATCTCTGATTACACGCCTCAAAAGCTGCAGCTATATTTACATCATGTCTGCATTATGGCATAAGTCTCAAACAATTTAGATTCTTGTTTTTAGAGTTTGGGAGAATTCCTCTCGCACAGTCTGGAGCTTCCTTTGCTGTAACAGACCTCACAAAACACATCAGTGTTACATCTGTTTTTGAAAATCGTTTCTGTATTTTTCATAGACCGACTGTGTATTTATGCCGAACTGTTGCTAATCAGTTGCACATATAAAGCATATAATTGTATTCCAGGATTCTGCTTGCTTTCCACAAACTGCTGATGCAACATTTGCATGTTAAAAATGATCCTTGCACCAAATTGCAACTTCTGGTTTAGACTTTATATTTATATTTTCTTTATATATGTGTGTGTGTACTGAATCTAGGGCCTCGTCTTACTGTATAAATGTAAATAGCTGAGACTTTGACTTCATAAATGTCTTGGATTCAGTTCATAAACACCAACAGGCCACTGAGCCCAGACTGAGTCAGCCTGGCTAACATGTGTCTGCCTGCATGCGCAAGCCGCTGGTATTTGCTTTTCTTTGTCCGTGTGTTTAAACGAATGACTTTGCCCTTAAGTGACCTGTGTCCTTAATGGGTGTATTAGCAGCTCAGACAGTGCTGCACAGCCTCTGTCCAAAGCATGTGTGAAGACACGTCAAACACCATCTGCAGATGAACATCTGACCTTCTTCTGACCACATGAAGAATAATCTGGTGTCGAGCAGTCCCTTCACTACAAGTCTGATTCGCATCATGGGAATTTTAACACGTTTACACTGTTACAATCTGAGCCTGAAGATATAAGGTGTCTAGATAAAGGAGTTCCAACCACTCAGCATTCAGCACCACCAGTATACTGATCACCGCCTGATCATCTGG
>JBBPDB010012794.1:0-12887 GCA_037974465.1 Brachypetersius altus | reverse complement strand
AGTTCTGAGAGTAAACACCGGTTCTAGACTGTTTTACACTGTTTATATTTACTGAAATCAGAGTTTACTTATACACTGAGGTTTAAGGGTTGAGCTGTGTAAAGCAATGTAAATGCGAAAAACCTTCTTAAAGTTATGAGAAACCGTGTCTAAATTTTTGACTGCTACATTTGCAGCTTTGTTGCATATTATTAGACGGCACCTGCCCATGTTGCCGCTATTATTTCTCTGTGATACAAAAGGCTGCTTTGTTGTCTGGATGCTGTGAAAGTCGCAGGAGGAGAAAGCGTGCCTGAGGAACGTTTAAAACAATGGCACCACACAGTCTCGGAGATGTTGACGGAGGCGGTTCATTGTTTCTTTTCAGAGCTTGTGCTGAAGGGCTGGTGCTCACCCCTGTGGCTACAAAACCACTGAAGCATCAGCGGCTTCAGTCAGAACCTCCGTCACTTTGAGAGCACAGCTAATCAAAATTTAAGCTCAGCTGAATCGTAGTCAACGACCTTGCAGTTTCCCAGGCCTCAGCAGAGTTAGGTTGAGTGCAGGGGTAACATGTTTTTGCATTAGTTAACTCATAAAAGACAGGAAAACAAAAGAAATGCTGGGTTTCAGTGGGAAGCCTCCTGGATGGGCTGATTTTAGAGCAAGCATTTGACCCAATGAAAGCCCAGACGAATTTATCATCATACTGGCATAATGAATACCACATATAGTATATATACTATAGCTGCACCCCTCGTTTCTTCATATTCAGCTTCCAAAGGAGCCAGACTTTCTTGTATGTTAATGTGTTCTTGAGGAACAGTTCTCCAGGCTTCCTGAAGGACTTTCAGAGCCTCTCATTTCCAGTCCAGACACTGAACCTGACCAGTTTCAGAGGAATGTTGGTCAAGATACTCAGTGACCTACATATGAATCATACTGGTGGTGCTGATTGCTGAGTGGGTGGAGCTCCTTCATCTAGGCTCCTTGTATCTTTAGACACTTTGCAGCCTGTCAGTAAAACATTTGTTCACATTTCTTTCATTTAGACTATTAAATATTCAAAAATATTAAGAAATGTGGAATACACAGGAAGCAGGTTCTGATCCAAGCTCATTTTTAAAACAGGGAAGAGAACTTAATTCTCATGAATTCCAATATAGTATATACGAATATAGTGTCTAGTTTATATTGTACAATAGGGGAATGTAATCCCTAGGGCCTGAAGTGGAGAGTAGCTGCTAAAATCAAGGATTTGAGAGTATTTTCATTTGTATTGGGATTTGTTTAGGCACCACAGTCTTGTATAAATAAGCCCCTAATTTCGAGGGGAATCCTGAACAGAACCACCACGTTTAGTAATTAACATCCACACAAAACCTCAGACATCTTCAGATTCCTGCGTGCTAATCTCGTATGCTAATTCTGCATGCAAAGCGTTAGCCCGGCTGCACCCCGCACAACAACACCCGGGGGCATTTAGAGTGACATTGCCTTCTTTCAAGCAGCTGCTATCAGAGCGCAAGGAATCCTCCCAAGGACCTGTTAGTGGAGATGCTGTCTGAAATGGCTGATATGACAGACCGGTGCTCCTGACAGATTTCCGGAGACATCCGTGACAGCCGATGCCATGAGCTAGCCTGACGGGCAGCGGCTGGATCTTATCGGCCAGCGGCTATCAAGACCCGCGACAAGCCTCTCTATCTCACAGCAACACACTCCTCCCATAACTGGGTCCTCAGGTAAGGGTGGACCGAGGACAGGCCAGGAGAGAGAGAGAGAGAGAGAGAGAAAGACAGAGAGAGAGAGAGAGGGAGGCTTATCGGAGATTACCGTAGTGCTGTATTATACATCGGTCATAATCCATATTTTGGCATCTATATAATACTGTCCAGTACAGTACAAATCTTGAGCGGCTCCTCATTTCTGTATGTTCAGCTTTGAATAAGCTTGTTTCCGCAAAAATACATTTATTTCCATCAAGTTGTCTTATCTTTGGCGTATTGAGTTGATTAAATTAAAGATAAGATAAAATGTTTTACTGACAGGCTGCAAAGTGTCTAAAGATACAAGAAGCCTCGATAAACAAGCTCCACCCACTCAGTCTTCAGCACCACCAGTATACTGATCACCACCTGATCATCTGGAATCATCTGCTCCTGGTTCTTCACTGGTTCAGGACTTCAGTTAGAGGCTCTTTGTTCTGCTTGAGTGATTTATACGTATGTCACTGTGTGTCTTAACCAACAGAAACTTTCCTCTGAAACTGGTCAGGTTCAGGGACTGGACTGGAAATGAGTCTCTGAAAGTCCTTCAGGATGCCTGGAGAACTGCTCCTCGAGACCACATTACATATACAAGTAAGTCTGGATCTCTGGAAGCAATACAGGAGGAAACAAAAAGGTTAAAGACTCGCACAGTGCAGTTTTCCATGAAATGCCATGGAAAGGAGCCAGTTTGACTGTCCTGGACTGGACCCGGCATGCTGGTCTGTCCAAAACCGAGCTTGGATTTATGGACAGTTACAGAGAATCTCCTCTGGAGTGGGTGTCCTGTCCAATACACCTGAACGACCCCTCCCCTCACACAAACACACTCACATACACAACACAACACAAGGGATGTGGAAAGCTGGCCAGATTGATCTGGAGATGGCGTGTCTCTGATAGAGAAGGGCTAGAGTTTCAACTGCCATCACACACCATCTCCAATCTTCAGCACCTCAAACATCACTCAGCCTCCACACACCACAGCCTTCAACCCTTAGAATCCTCTGGCTATTTTTTTACTGTTTCTGCATTACTTTTTTATAATGGAAACAAAAAGTCATAGGTCTATCAATATATTTCCTATAAGAAGACAATACCACAAAGAAACATTTTTTTCACTGAATCTGATTCGGTTTTCTGGAAGTAAATGATAGACTGAAGTGTGTGTGTGTGTGTGTGTGTGTGTGTGTGTGTGTGGTAAGCCTGATGCCCGTCTGCTGCTTTGAACTTGAATGACCCCAGCAAAGCCCTGCCACAAGAATGTCAATACCTAAAATAATCTGCTCTAGTGTTTCAAACAGAACTGCCCCGGGTCCAGCAGAAGTGCTCTGTTATGTCTGGACCATCTTGAACAAAAGGACCACCAGTACCACCAAGACTAGGTCTGTCCAGCAAACATTCTACCTTTCATGCAAATTTATTTTGGACCAAAGAGTGTGTATATATATATATATCCTTCTGCTCTCTCTCTCTGCCTTTGTCTCTCTCTCTCTGCCTTTGTCTCTCTCTCTCTCTCTCTCTCTCTCTCTCTCTCTCTCTCTTCCTTTGTCTCTCTCTCTCTCTCTCTCTCTCTCTCTCCCTCTCTGTCTCTCTCTCTCCCTCCCTCTGCCTCTGTCTCGCTCTCCCTCTCTCTCTCTCTCTCTCTCTTTCCGCCTCTCTCTCTGTTTTTCTCTCTCTGTCTCTCTCTCCTCCTGCCACCATTCCATTTGGTCCCAAGAAGTTAAATTACAAAAAAAATCTTAATCTTTTAATCTCACCCCGCCCTCTTTTTGTAATTATGGAGCGACTAACACAGATTAACGAAGTAACATCTGCAGATAAGCTTGAGAGAGACAGAGAAAGAGAGACAGAGAAAGGAAAGAAAAAGAATAGAGAAAGAGGGATAAAGAGAGCGAGAGAGAGTTAGAGAGCGGAAGGAATGTCACCGTGTTACATAAAGGCTCAGAACAGAGAAGATCAAAGGACACGTCAGGCAGATCCGATCGGATGTGTGTGGAATGCATCAGAGCTAGAAAACCATTCCTAGAATACACACTAAACACACACACATACACTCACACACACACACATACACGCACGCACACACACACACACACACACACCAAATACACACACCAGACACAGGTGCAGCCCTGGTCACTTTATTAGACACACCTCCCATGTGCTTCCAGGCACTGGCCACTGTATTGGAAACACATCATTTTATTAGAAACAGCGCCTTGAGCTTCCACTGGACTGAACTGAAAAAAAAGTTGTGTGGTGTGTGTGTGTGTGTGTGTGTGTGTTTGGGTCAGCAGTGTGACTCACTTCGAACACCAGGCTCTCGTTGGTGGGTCCAGGGGCTGACAGGCTCTCTGGTTGGCTGAAGGATCGCTGGTAATGGAAGGTGGTTCCAGCGAAGTAGAATTTTCCGGGCCAGTCGACCGTCCAATCACCCGTCAGATAATACGAGCCCCGATCGGCCGCTCGGACTGCCAGATAACTGGAGGAAACCTCCACCTCCTCCACACGGATACTACGGGCTCCTGCAGGGACCACCACCACAGAGTAATACTCTACAGAGAGAGAGAGAGGACAGTTATACTGAGTGATGGGGAGAGGGAGGACCACCCTACCCACCCAGAGAGAGAGAGAGAGGACAGTTATACTGAGTGATGGGGAGAGGGGGGACCGCCGGTGTCTCACCGTTGGCCCTGTGCTGCAGGGTGTAGAGGCCACTGTAGTGTTTACAGGTGGAGTTGTCTCCTTTACACACTCCGCAGGCATCGAGGGCTGCGCCGGAGCCCAGAACCTGGTCACAGCCCACCGGCTCCATGGGAACAGAAGAAACAGAGATGCTAGATTAGAGTGATATTATGAGCTGGCGCAGAATGACAGAGCACTTCGTTCCACCCAAACACACTACTGGACGCCAGAGAAACGCCACAGCGCATGACTGTACACTCCATTCTGAACCCTGAGCCCGACTTACAACATGTGCTTTTTTATTTTTATGTTGCACCAAAACTTTTGCATGCCTGCCTCAGAAATAAACAGGCTGTTTACGTTACTGATATATGACATATACATGTCTCTAATTCATGTTTTCTTCAGAAAAATCACAATAATGATTAATTAGCAGCTTAGTTTACTTGTTCAGGTGGTACAGTGTGTATGTTGCTTTATATTGATTACACCCGTATCAATGTAAGTAAGGAAAATGTGTTTTTTTCAATGACGTGGGCACTTAAAACGGTGTGTAAAAAGTCTCGTAGTGTCTCGTAATGTAAACCACAAACATGTTCAAAATGTTCCCTGGTCTCAGTGTCCATGTTTGGACACTAAGCTGAAAGAATCTTAGTTGCCATTTATGAGATGAAATGCATTGCAATGTAATCACTTACTCAGTAGTCTATCCCTGCCCATTTAAACTGATATAAGGAGTGTTTTAGCCCCAGCATTTTTTAAAACAGCCTATTGAATTCCGAGGGATGAAGAGAGGCTGTAAAATGTAATGGAGGAATGAATTATGAGTGTTTTTAAATCCACTCAAACATCATAAATAAATGCAAGAAAAATGTAGGAGATGGGCCCTTTAAAAGCTGTTTACACTGCGTCAAAACTAGATGATGAACGGACCAATAAAAACACTCCAAAATCACATAATATCATAAGACCTTATTGGACAGCAATGAAATTTTAAAAATCCCCTTCCCATACCTCACACATGCCGTCGATACACACGTCCGGTCGGTGGTCGGAGCACGACGTGCCGTCCTTCACCTTGCTGGACATGGCGAAGAAGAAGTCAAAGTCCTCAGCGATGCAGTAGAGCTTACAGATGTCCTCGTCTGTTTCAGAGGAGAAACGGGCTGTTTAATGTTTCTAGTGTTTCACAGTAGTGGTGAATGGAAACAGACGTCTGACTCTGAAAGCTTCCTCACAGAAAGTTACTCCAGCGGATGGTTATGGTTGCAGAGTTCTGAGAAGGTTTTGGTCCTAAAACTAAACCCATTCATGGTGGAAGGATACATGCAGGGTGTTGTGAGGCCAAATAGTCCCCAAAGAAAAGTGATTTAGTGCTGATTCGCCACTATTTTACCATCATCAACATCCATATAGACACACAGGGCGGCCTAGTGGTTACGGCGTCCCCCTGCAATCAGGAAGGTGTGGGGTTGATTCCCAAGACTGCTAAACACCTCTGAAGTTCCCTTGAGCAAGGAACTGTCCCCACACACTACTCCCCAGGCGCTGCGTTCCTGGCTGCCCACTGCTTCACTTGGTGAACGGGGTAAATGTGTTAAATACAGAAAAAGAATTTCATGCTGTTCACCATGTGCTGTGGTGTGTTCACGTAGCTGGTAGCCTAGTGGTTAAGGCATTCGCCCTGCGATCAGAAAGTCCAGGTTTGATTTATAAAAATCTTTGCAATGAGAGACTATATATAATTTTTAAATCATCAACAGTGGAGGGGGCAACACACCTGCAGGCAAAATGGCTTTTAAACGTGTGTGTGTGTGTGTGTGTTTGTGTGTGTGTGTGTGTGTGTGTGTGTGTTTGTGTGGACACCACACTGTGAGGAATATACAGCCTTAGTTAAAGCAGAACACACACAAGCCCACAGTCTGACATGCAGTTACAAATGGACTCATAAAAGTGGAATGTGAGGGGTGCAGCTCCCCACTGAGGCTGAAATATGGACCAATGAGAAACAGACAGAGTCCACAGCCAAACATACAAACACGGACCAGCGGCAGGTTCATTCAGCTCAGGAGGAGAAAAATAAAACACACAGTTCCAGTCTTAGTGAGTTAAAGAGGAGTGTGACAGCGTGATCGCCCCCTCATCCATCATTCAGGCTGTTTCTCAGAGCTGTATGGACTGGGGATGCACAAAAAGAATTTAATTGAATTCATTTACAAATACTTGATCAAAGCCAGAATATCCTTGCAAATGTGACAAATTAATGCACAACTTTTTATAAAGTCTTATTACTGTATTATTGTCATGTTTTGCAAAAAACACAGCAAAACAAATATTTTGATTTATGTTTATTAATTAACAAATACTAGAACAGCTAGTGATCCTGAATGTGGCCTGTAAATGTAAAGAGTTTCATTAACAATTTAATTATTAACTTTATTAATGTTTTATTGTACTTTGGTGGTTGCTAGGGTGTTGCTAGTTGGTTGATATGGCATCCCAAGGGAATGCTAATCTGTTTGCTTGGTTGTTTGCTATGGTTCTCCAGATGGTTAGTAGGGTGGTGTTTAGTAGTTACTGCAGTATCCCAGGTGGTTGTTAGGGTGTTCTGCCTGGTTGCTGTAGTGTTTCTGGTTGTTGCTGGTTTGAAGCTAGGTGGTTGTTTCAGGTGGCTACTGCGCTATTCCAGGTACTTATTAGCATGTTGCTAACTACTTGTTGCCCCTTACTGTGCCTGTTCGGGTGTTGTTAGCTGATACCTATGATGTTTCTCATGATTCCTAGTGTATTGTTCGATAGAAAAAAATGGTAGGAGGATGTAATGTTAAAGCTTTAATATTTTAAATTTTTTTGCCGTGATGGTGAGGAATGTTTACATAACTGCTAATTAACAGCTAACATATATGTACAACTATATGCAATGTGTTTTTAAATCTGCAGCTCTATCCCAGTCCAGTGTCTGTTAAATTCCTACATAAGCACTTCATTCTGCTTTATGAGGGACTGATTAGTGATCACCTGAATCACTTCTTCAATCTCATTTAATGAGGAAAAGTATAAAACACTGCTGTAATCAACTCTCTCCTCTCGCAATGAGACCAGTTGGATGGTGAAACACTACTAGAAGTTCCTCAAAGGTTATTATTGCCATTTTGTTTAAGAGAGAACGAGAGATTAGTTTTCTTTGAATTATTCAGGTTCTTCAAACGCTGCATCATTTCTCTCATTATGGTGTTCTGTCATTTCCTTTAAAATGAAGCTTTAAAGAACAATATTTTTATTGGAAATGAGGAGAAACATTGTCTGCAGCTCATAAAAAATAAGGCAAACCTGTTCATTTCAAAACTTGCAGCTATAAAAGATAAAACATTTTTGCAGTGCTCTCTTACATTTTTTTTCGCTTATTGTACACATATGTGTATATATAAATATATAAATAATAATTATTTTAAAAAATAATAATATATATATATATATATATATATATATGTATGTATGTATTCTATCTCTGTCTCCTGTAAATGCAGTGTGTATGTGTGTGTATGTTTGTGTCTCTGAGTTAAAGCCCTGCCCTGAGGGATGCTTTACTAATCCATCTCTGCTCTTCTATCTTACAGCACGGGTGGATACATGTCGAAACCCTGGATCATTTGGTCTCTCTGCATTATCAGCTTCAGCCGAACTCAGAGGTGGCAAAACTTTTGGCTCCCACAGCAATACAGACTGATGTTCTTTGTCCAGAAACAAACAGGATTGATTACATTTTTAACGGCTGACTTTTTTGCCAAGACGGCAGAACAAGCACAGACAAAAACCTTTTTTTAAAAACTTCAGCTGACACACATTACACACTCCTTGGTCAGTTTTTCAGAAGCTCTCTATTGTAGATTGCCTTTGTAAATACAGACTGTAGTTCATGTGCACCATGTCTGTGTAGTAAAGGTTTCTGATGAAGCAGCCAGGGAGAAAAAGCGCAAGATAGGTGTTTTCAATAAAGTATAATCATAATTATCTCAGTAAATCAGCATCAAGGCTCCATACCTTCCACTTTAGTGTAGGGCTTCCACTTGTAGTACCATCCTCTGAACGGTTTGCTGTTGTATTCTGCACACTGCTGAGCCCGGAAATCCACGGCGTTAGCCTGACAGGGTGCTATGTTACACAGCTGGTGGACACGGCTAGAACCCGGGCAGAACCTTCCGTTGTGCTGGGGGCTGGAGGGGAAGGACAATTGTGATTAGAACTTCAGCAAAATTAATCGACAAGATTAACAATCAGCATGAAAAGAAATGCTTAGCATGGCAAAACTAATATACAGCGCTATGCAAAATCTTGAGCCACCACTCATTTCTTCATGTTTTGCTTTAAAAACTTCTTGTTGGTACAAAAACACTATTTTCTGCAAGTTACACTGTCTTATCATTAGCATACTGAGGAGATTAAATGAAAGAAATGGGAACAAATGTCTTACTGACAGGCTGCAAAGTGCCTAAAGATACAAGGAGCCTTGATAAAGGAGCTCACCACTCAGCACCACCAGTATACTGATCACCGCCCGGTCATTGTTTTATCATGATAAAATGTATCTTTTTTAGATAATGGTGGAGGGATAGTCCCCAAAGAAAAGTGATCATTAACAACATCCATATAAACACTCACACTTCACTGGGGGTCCTTAGAGACTAAAACAGCTGGATTTATTTTGGAGACGTCTGGTTCCATTCACCGCCACAGTAAAGAAATCTACGATCAACAGTTTAACATTAAAGCCTCTCTGAATGCTTGCAATACACATAAATGTACTAATTAATTAAGGCTTCTGGAAATATGATGCCCCTGGTTGTTTGGGTTGATTGAATATTTATTTAGATGGTAATCAAATTATCACATTGCAATCCTTGTTTGGGACATTTCTACTTTTACTGAACAAATTTATAAAAACTATCCAAAAACACCCCCAAGCTGCTCCCGAACACCACCTTCATTGGGTCTGAATCTTTGGTAACTTTATCATCAGATGAAGCTACTGATGTTTCATGAGCATCCTCGCCAGACGTCCAAAATAAATTGCCACTTTGGCCTCCCTCCACGGAATGCTGAAACATGCCCACAGACTGAAATGCAATCTAAGTAACCTAATTCATTAGGCTTTTGTGTGCTTTGCATTTTGGTAGAAAGAACTGCTTTTTTATAGCCTCATTGTGGGAGTTCAGCTCAGATCTATGATGGGGATTCATCACAGGAAGCCCAGATCTACTGATTCTGGCACGTAGAGTCAGATGACACATTGGCTTGACTCATATACATAAAAATAAATAGCATGATAAAAGAGAGTGGAATAATGAAGTTTATGCAAAAACCATGTGTGCGGTAATAAATACAGCAAGGGTTTATGTAGCTACACAAAATACGTACAATATTATAGCTCAGCTTGTTCTATCTGTAATAACATCGTTTGTTAAAAAAATGGGGGGGGGGTCTTTTCCTTCTGAAACTTCAAGGCATTACATTTTCACTTTAAGAACCTCTTCAATTCACATAAAAAATCTAATATAAAGTCCTGTGCAAAATATTGATGCATGGCTCATTTCTTCATATTTTGCTTCCAAAGATCCTGATTGTGCTGAATGCTGAGTGGGTGGAGTTCCATTATCTAGGCTCCTTGTATCTTTAGGCACTTTGCAGCCTGTCAGTAAAACATTTGTTCCCATTTCTTCATTAAATCTCCTCAGTATGACAAAGACAAAGACTTTTGCACAATACTGTATATCACATGTGGTGTGTGTTAAGCCTTAAAATGGCTGTGTTATAAAGCTTTGCAGAAATACAGAGAGTCACATGATCTCATATCCTGTAGAATGTGTTTGGGTGCCAATGAATAGCTTGGATCTCCTTATATGTTTTTACATTTTTTCTGTTAAAACTGTACAGACAATCACTAAAACACCACTAAAACAGAGAAAATGTACAGTTTAGCTGATGCACTTTGCAGAAAGTGTCAGGGGGAGAAAAGCAGGTTCACAGATTGGAGTCAGAGGAGAAACACACGTCTGGGATAAAAAGAGAAGAGAAGAGAAGAGAAAAGAAGAGAAGGTGGAAATGAAGATTCCAGATGCAAGGAAAAGAAGAGAAGAAACTACAAAAATTAACAAAGAAACAAAGAGAAGAGAAAAGAAGAGAAAAGAAAAAGTTGAATATGGGAGGAGGGTGAGTTCAGTAGGGGGTGAAGCTGTAAAGAGAAGCAGAAGAGAGAACAGGTCTCCTCCCTAAACCTCAGGATCACCACATTGGACCACATGAAGGAGGAGAGAAGCCTCCGTCTCTTAGCAGGAGCCGCGGCCGGCAGAGGCATGGGCAGAGACGCTGGTTTGTGGAAAGAGCCGAAGGGTTTAAAGTGGAGACACACTTTGGGATTTCCACCCACAGTTAAACCTCAAAGCAAAGGATAGAGTCTTTCTATTGGAGCTCAGAGTGTGTCTGCCCCAAAACGTCCAGTTTTATAGTGGTTGTCCACACTTCAGGATCACAGAGGACAAGTCAGATTTCCACAAGCACTTGAAGCACATCATCAGATCAAGCCCACTGAGATATTCCAGAGGAAAAACATACGGGATGGAAGTCTACCATCATTAAAGCGAGGCAGCCTGGTCCAAAAACCTCCTGAGTTCCTCTATATACATGAAACGGACCTTCACAGAACATCCTTGATCTATCAACAGAGGAACTGAAGTGTGTCTGACTCAACTTTTCTCATTTTAGATCATTTTGGTCTACAATAAAAGGATAAAGCTTCAGACTGAGAGCTGTGAATGACAGCAGAGCCGTTCAGAATATGAGAACTAAAGGAATTAGGAACATGATTCTGTTACACAAAGCACTGTTTAGGCAATGTCTCAGAGCTGTAGGAAACATCCTGAAGCTTTTGAAAACCTGGAAAAGCCGGATCAGAGTGTACGTAGGCGAATATTTCATTACATTCAAAAGCACAAGCTTGTTAGAAACGTGCGTGGGTGTGTGAACTGTGTGAACATAAGAGGAACAAATGAGGTCTGAACACAAGCAAACAATAAACCAAGGAAGCCTCCTTCACTCTGTTAACACTGCAACACTAAAGAAAACCCCCCACAGTCTACAGGGTTTCAGCAGCATTTACGGATTATCATATCAGACACGGAGAGAGACTGATACATATAGTAAAGGGTTTAAAGATAGGGCAAGGGGAGAAGAGAAGAAAAGAGAAGAGAAGAGAACAAAGGAGTAGAGATGAGACGAGAAGAGATGAGATGAAACAAGAAGAGAAGAGATGAGATGAGATTAGAGGAAACAAGAAGAGATGAGATGAGATGAGATGAGAAGAGACAAAACAACACTAACTGAGACAAGAAGATGAGAACAGAACAAGAGAGAAAATAGATAAGAGAAGATGAGATGAGATGAGAAGAGAACAAGAGAAGAGAAGAGATGATATGAGAAAATGAAAGGAGATGCGAGAAAGAACAAAGAAGAGAAGAGAAGTAAAGAGGTAAGAAGAGACAAGAAGAGAAGACAGGAGAACAGAAGAGGACAGTCAGCAAGAGCAATCTTAAAAATACTCTAAATCATGTTGTTATAAGTATCTGTATAATGAGATAAAACAACTCTTCAACCCATATTAATTTTTGTTGTGTTATAATCATGTAATTATATATTTATTACAAGTGACCTCTTCTGCTTCCAGGCAGTAATGTGGTCTGTGTTGAAAGTTTAGATTTTCCTGTTTAAATGAGCCATGAGAAATTTATATTGGATTTCACCAAGCATCGGTTATCATTTTCAAAACCAGCGTGTCCTGAAGGGTTAAGTGAGCCGTGCAGGCCGGTCTATTCCAGCAGGTTGCAGGTTATTTTATACGCTATAGGCTGATCCACATGTGTCCGCCTGTCTCTACTCGTCTTCCCTCGTTTCCCTCGGGACGCATTAACGTCCTTCTTGGGGAAGGAAACACTGAGCTGCTCCTGATTTACACACACTGTATACAAAGAGCACGGCCCAGATCTACAAAACACACTGGCACGGGATGGGATTTCACTCGCAGACACACACACACACACACACACACAACCTAAAGCAAACTCATCAATTATACAGGCTCTGCCCATAAACAGAATGTTCCATTCAAGCACACCATTCTGCATTTGTCAAAAAATAAAAGTGCTGTTCATTTTAAATTACATTCATTTTATGTGTGTGAAAGGTCACACTGTTGACTGCTGGCATAAATCACATGTCGTTATTACGTTATTCTGATAAAGCGGCAAATTCACCAAGTGGAGCCAGAGAAGAGAAGAGAAGTGAAAGGGAGAAGAGATGAGAAGAGGAGTGGAGAGGAGAGGAGAGGAGAAGAGAAGAGAAGAGAAGAGAAGAGAAGAGAAGAGAAGAGAAGAGAAGAGAAGAGAAGAGAAGAGAAGAGAA
>JBBPDB010012778.1:0-12889 GCA_037974465.1 Brachypetersius altus | reverse complement strand
GCACAAGGCTGGAATGGGCTACAGAACCATTAGCAGGAAGCTGGGAGAGAAGGGGACAACTGTTGGTGCAATTGTTCAAAAATGGAAGGAGCACAAAATGAGCATCAATCGACCTCGGTCTGGGGCTCCACACATTGTGGGGTGTCAATGATTCTGAGAATGGTGAGAAATCATCCTAGAACTACGGGAGGAGTTAGTTAATGACCTCAAAGTAGCTGGGATCACAGTCACCAAGAAAACCATTGGAAACACATTAATCCTGCAGTGCTAGCGAGGTCCCCCTGCTCAGGAAGGCACATGTGCAGGCCATCTGCAGTTTACCAATGAACACCTGAATGATTCAGAGAGTGACTGGGAGAAGGTGCTGTGGTCAGAAGGTCATTAACTCAACTCTCCGTGTTTGGAGGAAGAAAAACGCTGCCTATGACCCCAAAACTCCGCCCCCACCGTCAGGCATGGAGGTGGAGACATTTTGCTTTGGGGGTGTTTTTATGTTCAGGGCACAGGACAACTTCACCGCATCAACGGGAAAATGGACAGAGCCATGTATATACTGCTCAAAAAAATAAAAGGAACACTTAAACGACACAATGTAACTTCAAGTCAGTCACACGTCTGTGAAATCAAACTGTCCACTTAGGAGGCAGGACTGACTGTCACTGAGAGAGTGTAGACTGTAAATCAGTGTTGCCTCCTAAGTGGACAGTTTGATTTCACAGACGTGAGATTGACTTGAAGTTACATTGTGTCGTTTAAGTGTTCCCTTTATTTTTTGAGCAGATTTTTTTGAGCAGTATATAATAAGCCCAACCGACCAAAATGTTAATCAATTTCTGTGCTATTTTAAATAATGTCTCTGTCTGAAAAATGTCACTTTTTTAATGTAGGGAGATCATTTTACTCACTCTTGCCATTTCTTCACTTTTGCAATTTCTTTTACAGTTTGACTGTTTTACATTTTAATTTGAGCATGAAAAACTGAAAACATTGCAAATATTGTTTCTGCCAGTTTAAAACTTGTGTTTACAGGGGTAGAAAAACCTTCTCTTAAAGTAAGGTTCAGTGTATACTAAGTTGTTTTGGACATTTTCTATTGGGCTTCATTGATAGGGATACTTTCACATAATGTAAAAGTTGTCTAAAATTGGATTCATGGTTTTTTGTTGTGGACAGTGATCTTGTGTATTAATGTAGCTTCTGTAAATGCTCATTGTTTTTACAGGCAGATTCCAAAAATACCTGGAAAACATCTGAAAACCACACACTGCTCCATCAGAATAATGCAAAACAGATTACGCCCTCTTTATGTAAACACTTAGACAACTGATCCTAAAATGCAATTTTCAGAGACAAGGATTTTATTCCTTGTCTCTGCAGTAGTTTCTGCCAGCACTAATACTGAAACTCTGGTATTTCCTCATTTTGTAACTGGTGGCATAAACAGGAAATGTTGCGAAATGTGGTGAGAAAACCTCTTTTAAAGGCTGTGTGTAATTTTTTGTAAAGTTTTAACCATGTTGTTTCATTTTTGGGAAGAAAGATGTTGAAAAACTTTTACGATGTGGTTTGAGGAACTGTTTATTCTTATGGCTGTGAAAGTTGTACGAGGTGAATACAGCTGGTTGCGCAGATAGTAATAGATAGAAAAAGATAGAAATAACTTCTTGCTTGTTAATGAGTACGTGAAAATTGGATTATGTTCCAGAATCTAAAAAAAATAAGGAAATAAAGAATTGTTACACACAAACACACACAAACGCATGCATACACATACACATTTCCTCAAAAGTATGGTGCTGTGCAGAAGATTTTCCACTGCAGTTTATAAAGTCAGTTGAGGTTGGAATATTCAAGCCCAATGGAAGAATAAGCAATCTCTCGGTCACTGATGCTAGTGATAAATGTTGCCAGACCCTTTCAGACCCTTCACACAAGTCGTTAAGGTAAATAAATATTTGGGAAAAATCTAAATCGTAATTGTTTTAATGATAAGTAAATATTTCAGTCATTGAGATAAAAGCCTATTTTAACAGTTTTGATAAAAAGCTTTCAAATTCCAACTTGCAGACGGAGTTCAGTTCAACTTTCATCAAAACTGTAAAAAGATTGCTTTGATATATTAACTTAAAAAAGTAAGTGATCTAGTTAAAAGTGTTTTCTAACAGTAGATTAACATTCATTCCATTTAGTTGATTCCTTATTTACATTCCATTAAGGCATTTAAGGCAAATTAAAGTAAAACAAAATAATCCTCTTGTGCAGTGAACAGTGTGAATCTTCATCACCAGTGTAAGATTTCTTATACATCCTGTGAAATAAAAAAAAGTATAATTAAGTTTGTGTCATCTTTATTTTTTCATCATGCCAACCACCTTCTGGACAATAGCGATTCCATCTTGTTTATATTTGTAGGCAAATCCACTGTTTTGATACTCAAAGATGGAAATTTTCAACTTTGTTCTTGTGTGAGTGAAAACTGGGAGGATTTATCGAACCCCCAGACCTCCCAAAAGGCACTGAATATTTAGACATGTCCCATAACAGTATTTCCAGGATTGTGCGTGGAGATCTGTAGAGGCTAAAACGTCTCTGTTTCCTGAAAATCACCAACTGTGGTCTTCACACCATATCCCCTGACTGTTATTCCATATTTACTTCTGCTGCAGCTCAGGTTCCTCCACCTTTCTGGCAATTATTCTGACAATTATACCCTTCCATGCTTTTTTTAAATAACGTAACATTATCTTAATGACTGTAGGGAGTCTGAATGCAGCTTCAGTTTACATGAGTGATCTGATGCCTCTTCCAAATGAACCTTTAAAGCACTTCACTTTTGGAGATGGTTCTGAGATGCAAACATATGAATCTGGTTCTTTTGCCCAGTTCAAGTCATTACAGGAAGTGTCACTGTGAGTCGCTTTTTTGTGAGTGACTGTGAGTGAAGTTTTGATATTTTCAAAAGAATGCTCTTGGATCTCAACTGTATACATGTAAAGAAAGTCAGGCTAATAAAGCTCTTTTCAGATCATTTTGCTATCTCAGGTGATCCCTTTGACATCCTCCCTCAACTCCAGTTCCGTAGCAATGTAACAATTGTGGAGACCTGGATAAACAGCTCTGTCATGGTCCAAAAGTTTATCCAAAATGTCTGGAAATCAGCTGTACTTCGAAATATCACTTACAAAGTAGACAATCCTTATGGTTTTCGGTTCAGTTTAGTTTTAAAGTGTTTAGCTTTTATTGTGACAATGTTGATTCCTGCCATTTCAATGCTCCCAGGATGTTCCTAATGATTCCAGAACATTTTTCTGAAGGTGGAAGAACTTGTTTTCAGTCGGTTCTTCTGCACCATTGGGATGAAAACCTGCAGCCCTTTGTGGAAAAGACTGAACACCCCTGGTCTAGGCTTAGACTCAGCAGAAGCAAATCTGTTGAATTCATTGAACTGGTTAGACAGGCTTTTATTTTCATTTTTACACTGTTTTAAAATGAAATATTTCACAACAAATTATTCAGTAGAAGTACGTAAACATGAATAGAATTTCTAATTAGAAATCTCTTTAAAACTAAAGAACATTTAACCTCCTCCTCATTTTGGAGACCTTTTGGTTTATTTTGACAGGATGAATTTATTGATTGAAGCTTTTTTTTTTCCTTTGCATAATCTTTGTTTTGTCTGTTGGAACCTGTTTTAACTGTTCCGGTAATCTGTTTTTGTACTGGCTACAGCACAAATGGTTTTAAAAATGTTTAAAATTGTCGCTTGACTATGTCTCCACCTGCTGTTAAATACCTGAAGCACAAAGTTCACAGTGTTCATGTACCCTGCATCATTCAGTGGACAGTCACGTATTATGGGGACTTGGATGATTACATGGTTTGTTAATATTGTGATAAAATGGTATAAAGATTTTGCCAGTTAAAGGAGGAGTATGTATTTGTGATGTATCAGTACTAGCCATACTGATTGTAAACGTATGTCTTCCTCGGTGTATTAGAACAGATACCACGGATGACTTTCTCCTTAGAAGGAAACTATGGCAAACATGGTGTAGTAGCTAATGCCACTAGGTCGCACCACATTTCTTCATGCAGGAGACTGGGGTTTGAATATTCCCACCATTCTTCACCAATAAATAGATTTCTAATGCTATTGTCAAGGCCGGTCACTCCATTGTGTACCTGTGTGTGTGTTTACAGTGTTCTCAGTTTTTATTGATACTTATGTATCCACTCTGTCTATATTTATATACATATACTCACTGTGTACATGCATACAACTTGCCCAAGCCTACATCTAGTCTTACTTCTAAATGTGCAATTAAGTCTACTTACAGTTTACATACATATATGTGTATTTTCACAATACAGGCATGCATACTTATACTCCTAGATTTTATACTGTACATTTTAGACTGTATATTTAAACATTTTATTTTATACTATACTGTGACATAGTATTTTATTCAATTTTATTCTATTCTATTTTGTTTTTCTTAATTTTGTTGCTCTTAACTTTCTGCCATGACCAAGCACATTTCCCTTAAGGGTCCCTGGGTAAGACTCCAAATGCTACATTCTCCTACACTAAATTGTATGGACATGAGTATCTGCCACCTGCAGAAATTATTTCTTTTCAGAATATGAAATCAGATTTACTCTAAGATCGATGTTATTTCATGTTCATTTTTGTATATGAAAGAGCCACCTGCCCTTTACACTGTGTAAAAGTAAAACGTCATATAATTAATATAAAATGAGTTATAACAAATTCTTGCCACTAACTTCCATTTAAACTTGAGATTAACTTGTGGTCATCTTTTTGGACAATAATGATACACTATCACACACATACCATCAACATTTGTATGCAAAAATATGTATATATTTTACACATATATGAATATTTAAAAATATGAAACTATGACTTTTTTTTATAATGAATGCAAATGTAATAATTCATTTCTAGGTTTATGAAAAAAAATGTCATTGCCTTTTATTTTTCATTTCCTTTATATTTAAAGATATACAGGGCAGAATTTCTGAAACAATTTGAAAAACACCTCTTTAACCATTTGCCATTAGGTATTTATGAGGAAGCATCCAGACTTCCTTCCAGCATATGTATATAATTTCCTTCCAATATATACAATTTATATATATATATATTAAACAACACAGTGCAAAAGTCTTGAACTTCTATATGTTTTGCTGAAAAAAATAACAATTGATAGGGATTTATTGCAACATATGAAAACAGTAAATAATGGAATGACAGTTTGTATCATTTTTATGAGTCATCACAGCCTGGTTCTCTTCAACAATATTTCTTGTCATTTCAAGTGGTCTTCAGGAATCGTTCTCCAGGCTTCTTGAATGACATTCCAAAGCTGTTTATTGGATGTTACAAGCCTTTTGTTCTGTTCTCTGCCAGGATGATCCCACACTGGGATTGCACTGGAATTAGTTGCGGAGGCCAATCCATTATTGAATCGGTAAACAGTATATGGATGAACTGAAGGGCCAAAAGCATCTCTCAGATACTGTGCCAGATGTCTGCTGGATTTCCCCCCCTATTTCTTAATGATGTGACTCAGATAGAATTTACCAGGTGCAGATTGTTTTTTGGATCTGCCACTTCTTTTGTCTTCCACTTCATCGGTTTTAATTTTAAAGGATGCACTGTACACCATGTGAGATACAAACCAAATTTTTGGTTGATAGATCTTTAGGAGTCACCTTGTTGATGCAAAACTACGGTCAAATTGCCTAAAGAAATGGGAACAAACGTTTTACTGTGACAGGCTGCAAAGTGCCTTAAGATACAAGGTTAATGCGATATTTACTTAACGCCGACAATTATTTTATCGAGCATCAACACAGTTATTATTACTATTATTTTGAAAGTTCGTTTTTTTGTTGTGCTGGACCACTTCACCTTACTCGGGGTCACTTAATTGCTACTGAACATAGACTGGGCTCCCTAATAAAAAAAAACAGTTTCTGCTGGTACCTGTTCAGAAAAAAAGAAAACAAGTTTATAAATGTTAACTTGCTGTTGCTCGGAAGGCATTTTTTTTTTAAATATACCCAACATTCTCCATCAATAAATACATACATAAACCGTCAGTGCCCTGGCAAATTACGTTGGCTTCATATTTGAGATAGTTGAGATTTATAAGAAATATTTTAACTCCAAATGTGTACTGCTGTTAAAAAGCTCCTTAAGTGTTTTCAAACCAAATGTTAATGCACTTTTGTTTATATAGCAGTACTTTAAAAATAAAAGTGCGCAATACACTACTTCATTATTGAATTGTGAAATATATATATATATTTTTACAATTTTTACTGGTTATCCATGGTACTACATTGACCATGAGCCACTGCTGTCTGACGCAGGCGCTGTGAGGTTTTACCCCCTCCCTCCCTGTTTCATGTAAGATGGTGGTGAAGAGGTGCAAACGCTCTACATGCTCATAGAGCCTAGCTGAACGGCTTTTTCAGTCTAGAGCGGAAAAATTATCCCAGTAAACATAAAATCGTGCTCCCGGTTTAACAATACATCGGGGTTCAGAAATATTTATCACCTCCACGCCCCACCAGCTGTGTTTAAGTCAAGAGAGGAGCATATTTAGACTGGGTGAGTACCCCGTAGGCTCTTTCAGCAGAAGCTAGTCTGAACCGCCGGAGGAAAATGAGGAGAAAAAGTTTGGGGTGTACTTTTGTGTAGTCGTTAGTGTGAAAACCAGACTGGACAAGAACCCTCTCCACCTCAGCTGCTTGTGTGAGTTGTGTGCTGAAATGGGAGTGTATTTCAGGGTGTTTGTGAGGTCTAGAAGAGTGTTGGGCCTCGTCTCTGAAATAATGACGAGCTCAGACTCTGTTAGCATTCTTGCTAGCTTGTTTGGTTCCTCCGCTTTTTGTTTAAGTATATGGCTTCAAGTTTTGCACTTTTTGGCTCATAATTTACAATATGGTACTCATAGGTAAGTAAATATGTCTGTATGTGTGTTGTTGATGCCAGACACTTTATTAGACGTCTCTTCTAGCTCGTCTGGTCTGTCAGTTAGCCAGCTATCAGCTACACCCAGAACAGTTAGCTTAGCGCCACTAGCTCTCACCTACAATTCTCATTTAACCGGCTGGTGAGTGTTGTGTTGTACAAGACTTGACAGATAAACTGTACTCATGTTTTGTGATTATTAGTCCTCATGACTTGCCCCCTGCTTTCTAAAATCTAACCTCCCGGCTAGGCTAGCTCTTCCCCGCCCATTGCTTGTGAAGCTAAGCGGCTAAAGAGCAACACTACTGTAACATTTCCCTCTCAAAATAAAATCTGTAGATAGATGAACATTTCATAGTATAACACTATTAACTGTGAGTCAGGGCTGATCACGAGTAGTAGTGAAGGTTGTTTTTGCCTTGCAGTGTCTACCCAGCCCTATCGTTAAATGTCACACGAAATCTTTAGTTTCCTTTAATGTCAGAGTTCTTTTTTTATTATTTGGATTGCATCACCCTCTCTTACACTTGAAAATCATTTGGCTTGCTTTTTTTCAGGCTGTCAGAGTGATTCTGTAAGTCAGAGTAACAGAAATCTCGTTACTACAGTTATATTTGCACCATACATTCAATAGCAGTCATAACAGCCCACAATGTGTGATACAAACTAAGCAGTCTTATGTGGGATGGGGCGGCTGGTGGCTTGGAAATCAGGGAGTTTACCCCTGACATCAGAAGGTCGTGGTGTTTGAATCCCAGGACTACTAGTGGCACCACTGAGGTAAACTTGAGCAAGGTACTGTCCCAACACACTGCTCTTCAGGGCAGTGTTCTTGGCTGCCTGCTGCTTCACTTGGTGAATAGCTTGAATGCAGAGGAAGAATTTCACACTGTGTGCTGTTTTGGGTTCACATATGATAAATGAACACTTTACACACACTGTATAATAGTCCTGTAATTTTCTCAGTGTTTGGGTAAAGCATTGATATTAAATACCTTGTTCATATTCTCTGTCCTTGCTGTTTAACAGAGCACTTTTTTTGCTGGTTGTTTCTCAGTCAGTACTAGGATAAAATGAACATAATCTGTCTATAAAGAATGCATATTCCTTTTTAGCTATTTAATTCATTATTAGCCTCCGTGCTTACATCTTGTTTTTAAACATAAAAGTTCTTATTGGTGAAATTACAGTATTTATGTACGAACCGCATTCATTCCCCTTCAGACAGTCGTTCTTTTATTCACTTTAACAGCAGGGTTTGTCTCTGTTTTCCTGTTACATCGCAATATGCACAAGATAATCTGTTTTTTCATTCGTCTTCCTTCAAAGATCACAGGATGATAGAGCATGCATTCTTTCCGGTTGTATCACACTCCTTGATGGTAGGATTCTACTTTCTCATTGGTTAATCGTAACATTGAGGCCTATTGGAGCACAGCAGCTCACCAAAAATGAAGGAAATGTTTCTTTGACCTCTTCATTAGAAACCTGCATCAGCAGTATGTTGTGTTTGGTGTGTATGTACACACTTTGCACACCTTGCAGTGGAGATATGGATGAATGTAGACAAGCATAATGTCCATCACAAGAACAGCAGGCATATTAAAACCGCTTGAGCCCATAGAGAACAAGAAAATGCTGAAGCATTTGTTTTATGGGCAAAAAACATTCAGAAACGGGCTCTTAGCAAAACCATTTATGAGAACTACTGAACACTTAGCAGAATTCACAGGCTGATTGTTTTTAATTATTTATATATATTTATATATGTATCTTTTTATGCAACTGAAGTTAGCCGTAGTGTCTGGAAGTCTGTTTTATGAGCGTGCTGTGTGTTGCTCTGTTTATTTTTTCGTGTTTTAATTTGTCCTTTTTTTGTCCATTTTTGACGCTGTTTGTTGTCTTCAGGAAAATCTACTTTGTCAGCAGTGCTCAACGCTCTCTGCTTTCTTTAGCTTTTATTAAAGAGCACATCTGTCCATCTCCTTACGTTGAGCACTTATTCATTCCTCTGTATTGTGAAAGTTTTAGCACTCTCTTTATTGTAGGTAAACCTTGGGTGTTTTGCAGCCTGGTACTGTAGACGTAGCGCCGTTTATCTTTTGGCGGCAACATAACGTGGGTGCAGTGTTGCAAGTACTCAGGAGCAAAGGGCACAATTTCCCCCATGTTCAACCCTCCCTCCCTTAAAGCACAAATACAAGGATAAATAAACAATGCTACCATATATGCTATGAGAAATCACACCGAATGACTTGGTAAATATAATAAATCAGTGTAAAATACACTAAATAAGTGGGAATTAACATCTTTAACAAACCAAACCTGACAAGACACCTCACTTTTGTCTCAGTTTATGCTGATGGCATAAACACAGATACGTTTGCTGCTGTTGCAGGCTCATATATGTAAAAATGTTCATTTTAAATTGTAAAATTTCTTAATTGACTCTGCTTGCATTGCAAAGATTCTATTGAAAAATGATCATTCATAACTAACATCATATTCACATTCAGTTAAATGATCTATCTGTTGCTGAATTTCAGTCAGTAAGTTAAATAGAAAGTATTGATGCTCTAGGTATATAAAGAATGAGAAAGAAGAAGAAAAAAATACCTGTTGGCCTGGTCTGTCCTTTGTATGAGGTCATGTGTAAATGGTGGGAATGATTAAAAGGAGATGAAAGTCAATAAATGATGATACATGAAAGGAATCTCTCAAGCCCCATTCTGAATTGTCTGCTGGCAGACGCTGTCTATGGCAGACAGACACAATGCTGTAAGTCACTTTTCTGGCAGGGGTCACTGCTGATACCCAACACTGCTCTCAGGGGCTGCATGCTGGAGTGTCTAGTTGCATAGAAATAACTGTGGCAAAAAACCACGAGAGGCCTGTTATGTAAGAGCAGGTCTTCGGAGTGTAACAGAGTTGCTTGTATTTGTGTAAGTAGGTCCACCTGAAGCCAACTGGTGCACTTTTGTGTTTTCAGAGCCTCTAATAATTGTTGTGGCTTTGAATCCCTGGGCACCACTGAAGAGGGAGGTACCGTCCCCACACACTAATCCCTGTTGGTGGCAGTCCACTGCACTGTGTGCTGTAGTGTGCTCATGCATGACTTTAAGGGGCCACTTTACTGGAAAAAATAACTTCTAATATGTTGACTGTCACAGCAATAGTAAATCATTTTGGGTGTTTGTGGACTAAAGTAATTTTATTAGATTTTTGGACGCCAGCATATGTGGTTTTTAGTATTGATGAATCAGGGGATTTTTTTCAAATTTTTTAGTCTTTTCTAAGCAGGCTAATTACTCCACTTGCTGATTTTTCTGGTATATAATTTAGTAGCTGAGGATCAGAGACTTTCATTTTCTACATTCCAGTGGGAACATGGCCATCCACACGTACCCACAGTGCCTTTCGCAAAGACGAGTATGGTATTTTCTGTTTAGCCTCCAAAACCATTTCGGTGAACTTTGTTGTTTTTTGAAAAGGCTGCGGCGTGTCGTCAGTCTGTCAGCTGTCTTGAACAATGATTAGGTTAATATGTCAACCAGTAACTCTGAGGGTTTTTGTTTGATGAACCAGTGTGTCTTCGGACTCCGGTGGTTTCCGCTGTTGTGTCATTTCCCTGGCAGTAGCTGCTACCAGATTGTCGCAGCGCTTCAGACCGTAATGGCCAGGCCAGGCCGCGAACAAAAAGCGATCCGCTCTAACTGTCAAACGCTTGTGTTATTCATGTGACATGTGGCACTTCCTTTTAGTATTCACAGACAGAGAAAAAGAGAAGTTGCCGAGATAATGGCAACTGTGTGTTTTATTCAAACACATGCATTATGTTTCTCATTTATTTAGCCTGACTTAAGACAGTTCCCTTGTAAATGAGTTTTTAATGTGTTTATTCTGTTTAGTGATGAATCTTTTTAGTGATTTTTATTTTTGCATTTATTTGAGCGTTAATAGAGCAGGCCTTCCAGAAACATGCAAAGCGAATGCCAAATCTTGTTTCTGGACTTCACTGGCTCTGCTGACTCAGAGAGGAACTCCATATGACTCTGTATATTTGAGGGTTTGTGCCCAATCAGCCTCAACTTGGAATGAACTGTTATATTTCGCCAGGCGAAGGTGCAGCGTTGACATGAGAAAGATAAGCAAATATACCGAGGTGTGAAGGAAAAACACGTTGTGATGAAAGTCCTCTACACTTATAGCGTCATTAGTCAAGTGAACTAAACAGTCAAATCACTCAATACGCATTCTGCTTATTAGGGCTGCACAATATATCGCAAATTTACCGTCATCGCGATATCAAAATGCGCAATATCCATATCGCGAAAGACTGACTGAACTGCAACAAATGGTGCTTTTCCAAAACTCTTCACCCAGTGCCACAGAGAGGAGGGCAAAGAAATCACTGGGCAGTTTCTTTGCTACTGTTATAGATTTTGCTATTTTTTCTGGCCAAGAACTGACTATAATTTAAATTATGTTTACATTTATTTAAGATTTAAAATTATTTTTTAAAAATTTCAGATTTATTTTAAACATTGTTCAATGGTTCAAATGTTTTATGTGAGGCATTAAAATTCTCTGTTTAAGTAAATTCTTAAAAAAAAAACATGTTGGAATGGAAATGACTAGTCTTCTGCATAGACTAGTCAGCTTCTGGAGTCTTTATCACCAACAAATCCAAAGCATTAACACTATAAAGGCTTTATTTTTTTAAAAAAGTTTTTACTCACTTATAGCATGTGATATCGCCATCGCAACACTCAACATTATCGCATATCTTCCTAATATCGTGCAGCCCTACTGCTTCTTTAGGAGAACTGGCCTCACACAGGCTTTTTTATTAAAAATTATTAGGTTACGATTTGGAATTCTTAAAGGGCTACACTAAACTGCAAGTGCAGCTGGTGTTCTATGGTGATTTATGCTGCCTTGTTGAAAAATGCAAGTGTGTTGCGAATTGACAGCAGAGTCTATCAATTCTAACTACCTGACAGGAATATTTGGAATATTTTATGTTTAAATAAGATTCAAATATTGTGCATCTTTTTACTGAAGAAGCAGACAGAATTGTTAAAGAAATGAAGACTTCCGAGAGGACAATCAAGGCCAAGTACTACATTAGCTGGGACAACGAAGACAACAAATTAATTTGTTACTCTAGAGCATCTGATTGACTGAAGACCACATGTAATACAAGTTGAAAGTAACAGAGCTTTTAAGATATTACTAACCAATCCAAGGTAGCACAGATTTATCTTCATGGTAATGAATCCCAAGACTGTGGAACTGCACATGCGCAGAAAGGCTCGGTAGCACTTCTTGATGGGTAACACATATCAACACATCGCCATGACAGACAGACACGCTCAATTACTGCTCTTAAGGCCTTCACCGTTTACAAAAATAGAAAAGTGCTTTTTGAATGTCCCTCGTATTTTTGAGAAAACATTGAATCAAGTAGGTATTTACTGGCAGACAGACAGTGTTTTAAATCTCTTTTCTGGCTGGGGTCTCTACTGATACAAACACTGCTCCCAGTACATGCTGTAATGTCTAATTAAGAAGTGGAGAGATTAAAGGATAATTATTGGGGGGCTAAAATCTAATCAAATGTCTCATTTCTTACATTTATTTTGAGTGTGATTATTTTTCTTAAATTAAGCGCCAAGCCATTTTTCTTTTTTTTTGCCAAGAACACCATTATATTTGTGAGGACTTGAGTGAAGCGGGCCAGACTGCCAATTCACAAACTGTTATTACTTCTCAGTAGGGGTGTGACGAGATCTCGATCAGATTTGTCTCGCGAGAACGTGATTGGCGTGATTGAGCGTGAGGGAGAATTAAGGAAAGATGCGCCGCGACATTTAAATCGTG
>JBBPDB010012759.1:0-12890 GCA_037974465.1 Brachypetersius altus | reverse complement strand
CGTACCTCTACACACCTTCACACACCCCCACCATCGTACCTCTACACACCTTCACACACCCCCACCATCGTCCCTCTACACACCTTCACACACACCCACCATCGTCCCTCTACACACCCTCACCATTGTACACCTGCACACCATCACACATCTACACACCATCATACCTTTATACACCTCGTACCCAAACAGATTTCACAAAATATGCTTTCATGCTCATTCATGCCACACCACAACCCGACAGCCTTTATTTTTACCAGCACATCATTGCAGATTTCCTGTAGTTCACTCTCAATCTTCTCACGGTACTCGCGTGCCATCTGCTGCTTCTTCTCATTGCCCTCTGTCTTCTGCTCGATGCTGGATATGACGCGCCAGGAGGAACGCCGAGCTCCAACCACGTTCTTGTAGGCCACAGACAGCAGGTTACGCTCTTCATTGGACAGCTCGACACCGCCCTCTGTGACGGCCTTCATGGAAGCAGCCATGTCATCATAGCGCTCTGCCTGCTCGGCTAGCTTAGCCTTCTGTACCAGGTCGCTCTTGTCCATGTTGAGGCTGCACAGAGAACATCATGATGTTAGAAAAACAGTTCAATCTCCAGGAGCTGACACAGTAGCCAAGCTTTCAAATGACTCAAATACAAAATCAGGCCATAAACGAACTTCTGAGCAAGATGAAGGGAGGTTCATTAAATCTTTAATGTTAAGCAGCAAGACATGTTGTACAAATTCTAGCTGAAAACTGACGATCAATATGACAATTATTCCTATGACCTTATATACATATTTTTTTTCATAGTTGACTTGGTACTTTCCGATGGGTTGAGCAGAAGGCATGCCTCAACCCATAGCTGCATACACTGAATACACCTACTGTTTGCAGTGGCAATTTAGCAGAGATTAAAATAAATAAATAAAACAACCTTGAACAACACAGCTGGTGAATCTCACTCTTTTCATTACTTACTTTTTACACTGGATACAAAATCTGTTATAACAATGGAGAACAACGGTCGCCACGAAAGTGTATCCCTCAGAATAAAATGATTCAGGAGAGCATAGTTCACTGAGTGATTCGTTCATGCAGATTCGTTCGAGCGCACACGATCCCTCCCACCCACCCGGCGCTGCTGATAGCTCAACTGAACTGAGAAACGAACGAATCACTTGAAGTGATTTGGTTCAGTACGTTCCCTTAAAAGATTCTTTATTTTGAAAGAAACGTTCGTGAACGACACAACGCTAATCTGGACAGAAAGGAGAACTCCGGGAGTTGGAAGGGGTGTGTCGAGTGTTGTGATTTCAGTTTCATATCGCATATCGTTTCAGACCTAATATTCAGAAAATGTTCAGGTAGAAAAATATAGAAATAGATCATTTGAAACAATTCATATAATTCAAATCTAACAAAAGTCTTTCATACACTTTTCAATTAGATATAAAGTATAGATTCTTGTACAAGATCGTATTGTCATCTGATGTCAGCCATAAGGGTAAACACCTGTATTCATATTACAAGCCGTATTCCTCCAATCTTGATTTTTCAGATGTGATGTATCTGCCTTGACTGTTTGTTCTTTTGTTTCTAGGTGACACACCGTCACTAGTGTGCACGCCTTTGTCCTGAATGGGTCATGTGGATGCAAACATTAGACAGGTACGACAACAAAAAGACTTCAAAAAAATGAAGTAACCTATTAGGGACTACAACAGGAATCACAGGACAATGTCTGAACACAAGAGACTACAATAAATATAAGTACTGCGGTACAGCAGAAGCACCAGTGTTGGTGATGCACGGCCAAAAAGCAGAGTTGAACAGACATTCACAAGGTCGAACACAAAATTACGCAAACGCCTCTAAGTTCAGCATTAGATACGGAACTAGATTCAGTTTTCATCTAGTATTGTTAGGCACCATTGTATTACCGTGCATCAGCCCATTTTTGTGAATAAACATTACTACATCAACACTGAATTCAACACAGCGAACAGTCATAGGCGATTTTTTCAAAGCAAAACCAACACTTGCACCACCTGAGCACAAGAGGAATCTAGTACTTGACTCAGTGTAACCTCTAGGCAGAGCTTTCACAGTTTTATACACCCTTTGAATTTCCACATGAAAACTGACATTAGTAATACCTATACAGTGAGGTACATAAGTATTTGGACATCATGTTGAGTTCCAGTGAACACCTACCAAAGGCAAACAGTGCTTTGAATCAACTCTAGACATCTTATCAACTTAACGTCATGAAATATGGCCACACCTGGCCGTGCAACTGCTTGTCAGTCATATCTACAATTATGTATACAGGAGAAAAAGTACAATTGCCTCAAAGTCAAAATACATATGGACCCAACAGTATTCCTGTGCGAATGAAAGAATTGTACAATGATACACATTAGATTGACATGTATTAACTAAAGGAATATGCTAAGCAAAATTAGTTCTAATTCAGTTGTTCTCTATTCTACCCACTATCTAAAACTCCCCAAGTCAGCTGATGATTAGTAATGTGATCATGTGAAGCACATCTTTTTTTTTAACTGTCACCAACATGTCAATGAACAGATCAACACGCTTTGAGGAGAACAGCAAACATCAAGTATGTTACATCAGCTAACGGATGCCTAGAGTGATGGGAAGAGGGAGGGCCAGCCTACACACAAACAGAGCAAAGCCAATAGTGCCTTCATGTCCCTGTTAATGGCACATTAAATTTCCACGCAAAAAATGTGACTATATGACTCCCAGGTTGTGTATATTAATATTCCTAACAGAGTTATGCTGTGCACTCGGTCTAGTCCCACTACTCTACCCTGCAGGCTGCACATATTCAGTCTGTACTCTGCGATATCCTTTCATCATGTAAGTTAACGGGGTGTCGCTGCAGACATTCTGCATACACCAATAAAGACAAATGTCAGAAATATGAAAGTAAACTTTCATGCTTTAGATTTAATAAAGCACACTTGAAGAGCTACATTCAATTTTGTTCAAATAAATATGGCAACAACCTGGGGTTTATGTTACTGTGGCCTGTTAAGTTGCGCAGCATTGAGTCTTCTGTATTTAACCATGACAACTTCAAAACCATTTAATTCCACGTTTGTGTGGGAAAATGTGTTTGTGAACGACCACGACCGCCTTTAGCACGTGTTCCGCTTGTTCTACTGAACTAAACTGCAGCACGACCTTCTGCGAATTTAGTGTTGCCTCAGCCGTTTGGCATAAAAGTGATCAATATTAATCAATGGATCAGTTTATTTTTCTACACATCACTTATGTTTGTTACCTTTTTTTCTTTTTTTAATTAACAGGGAATTCCCATTGATTATCCAAATATCTGTACATCAAGATGTAAGTTGCCAAAATCAGAACTCTTCACAGCAATGACCAACGGAATCAGATCTAAAGTCCTCATAGAAAGTACTACATAAAATGGTTATGAATATGTCCCATGCTTACATAAAGGTCATCAAAAACATTTCTTTAAACCACTGATAGTGAAGGGACACTTGCACAGCATTGAGAGGCAAAATAGTCCCTACCGAAACCTTTTACCTACAGATTTAGCACTATTCTGCCATCGACATAATATATAAACATATAATACATAAACGACATAATACAGAAGACATGTGAAGCTTCACTGAGAAGTGGAGACATTTACTGCACTCATGAGATGCTTTTATCCAAAGCGACTTCCATTCCCTAACTACAGGGGGCAGTCTCTCTGGAGTACCTTGGGATTAAAGATTCTTGCTCAGGAACCCAGTGGTGGTGTGCTGGAGGTTCACACCACTTCACACCAGACCCACAGAATCATTTTTACTCTGAAAAATTTGGGTAATTCCTCTTTAAACAGAGTGTACGGAATTTTGCATGCAGCCCAAGTAAGAAAGCCTTGCATGCGACTGAAGTATTACTGGTTCCTCCTCGTCAGAGTCGAAAAGGAAGTGCATCTGTGGCACCTACCACTACAGAAACCCCAACAAAGAAGGCAAGCATGAGTCTACACTTCTCTTTATTGACCGCCAGAAGAAACGAGTAATGGTAAAAAATTAAGCAGAATATTTTCCTTGACATCACGAGAGAATCTAAGGTTCAAAGCGAGCGGCTTTTGTCAACTTCTGCTGCTTCACCTCCACTTCAAACCTTTGAAATAACCTCTGATGTCATTTCACAGAATTCTTGTCACACTCAGACGAGTACGTGCCAAAGAGATTTTAGACCTTCACGCTCCACTCCTTCCTGCCACTGAAATAACAAAACCTACAACCATTACAAAAAAATTAATTGCACAAAAAGGCTAATTAACAACTAACGGAGATTTTTTTTTTTAAGTTAAACAATGCCAGGTGTGCTCTATTTACATGCACAAATATTTTTTGTAGCTAAGATCCCCTGTGAGGGGATCTTAGGTACAAAAAATATTTGTGCCTGTAAATAGAGCACATCTGGCATTGTGTCGTGTCTTAAGTAATTTAAAGTAATTTTTAATTTCCTGAATATTCAAAAGGTTTAGATGTGAACAAAAGTAGTTTTCAAAACTTAAAACAAGCTACAGCACATTAATTTGATTAAATGGTTCAAAAAACGCTGCCTGAAGTATATATTTTTCATATACGAATTTGGGCTAAATTTAAAATGTTAGTTAAATATTGCTGAAAGACATTTTTACAGATTTGACACCATTTACCACCAACATTACATATAAACACATCTAGATTCACAAGTAGTTTTGGAAAGTTAATGTGTTCAGACTCAAAGAAATCAGAGTTTCTCTATAAGGAGCTCATTCACATCAAATCACGCTAAACAGCTCTGTCCACATTTTAACAGAGGAGTTATAAAGAAATGTTGAAAAAAAGGGTGGGATTGCCCCTTTAAAGCTAAAAGCCCCTCAGATGTATAGATTTGCCACCATTTTACCACCATCACCACATATAAACCCATCTAGCTTTACTCGTGGTTTTATAGAGTAAAATGGGTTGCAGATATTGGTTCCAGAAATCAGAGTTTCTCTATAAGGATTCACATCAAATCCCAAAGAACGGCTCTGTTTACTTCTGAACGTGAGTAATAAAGAAATTTTGAGAAATGGGTGGAACTGCCCTTCAGGCACGGGCTGAATTCAGAGAGGTCACTGCTGATTCAGCTGCTCAGAGATGTTTCTAAAGGACCAGAAGAGCATATCTGGAGGCTCTGGAGAGACTCTTACTTTGTGTTCCTCTCTTCTTTCTCTCTGTATCCCTCCATTTCTTCTGTCTTTGTCTTCCACCCTCTCTTCTGTCTTTCTTTCCCTGTTCTTTCTACCCCCATCCCTCTCGTTCTCTTCTTTCTCTCAGTCTTTCCATCTCTTTTCTCTCCCGCTCATTTTACTCTCCCCCTTTCACTTGTCTTCCTCTCTTCTTTATCTCTGTATTCTTCTTGTTCTGTCTTTCTCCTTCACTTGCTCTTCTTTCTATTTCTCTTTCCATCTGTTTCTTTTTTTCTCTCACTCTCCTCTTCTTTCTCTCTTCCTCTCATTCTCCTCTCCCACGGCCCTGAAGGAAAAATGTGAGCTGGCACTTTAAAAGAGCTGAGGGCTGAAGTGTCCACGGTCGGACAGTGATGTAATCCCTCCAAGAGGTATTTGACTATTAGAGGTGTTTGCATGTGTGTGACAACGCCCAGGGCGGTGCCTTCCGTGCGGGAAGGGAGTCGTACTCTGAAGCTTATCTCTGGAACTGGCAGGTAGAACAGGGGCTGGGCCCTGTACCCGGTTCGGAGCTTCGGATGAGCCTGAGTGGGCCGAGTACCCGGGCCTCCAATGCAGCCTGACTCTCCGTTAAACGGTGAATTATTCAGACTGTTGGGACAGATGTACCACAGCACGGGTGTGTGGATCCAGCAGCCTATGTCTTCTAATGGGCCTCACCCCCTCTCCTCACTCCGAGCTACTGCGGATTTTAACACTGAATTAAATCAAACACACATAAACGTCCCAGTCCATCACACTCGGATCTCAATACAGAGCTCAGTTCCACCTTAAAAACGCCCAGAAGCGCAGCGCTGCGGCTCGGTTAAGGTGGAGCGGCGTGCTGCAGTGATAGCACACAGGCTAACCTAGCATAGGAGGCTAGGGTAGCGAGCTACGCCCTCTCATTCTTTTCTCACACACACACACGTACAAACGGCCCTACACACTTACACACACTCCTACGCACCCCATTGTATGTTGTATTTATCGAACAATTAAAAACGTCATTTCATATAGTTTTTGTTCGTTATTCGTAGCGTTAAGGCGCCACAAAAGGTCGCCGTTAGCATTTAGCTTTAACGTTAGATTTAGCATTTGGTTTCCCTCGCTCTCTTTTCCCCAACTCCCACCCTTGCACACGCACACTCCCCGGGTGTGTTTTGCACACAAGCACCGGATAAAGAACCAAACCCAGAGAATAGCAGTCGTCATCATATCTAATATTTGCTAATGTTTTTCCGTTAAAGCTACTAGCTTTAGCATTGAGCATTAGCCCGACGACCCCAGCAGCGCCTCCCTCAGGACGCGGGCGCTGATAATCGGTTGAAGAGGGGAAGAAAGGAGTTATAACTCGCCAAGGCTGCAGGAATTAGTTGATTTTTTAGTAAAAAAAATTTTTATATAGCAAAAAGGGAGCTGAGAGAGAGAACGTCCGCTCGGGCCCAAGAAGCCCCGGCCCACAGTAGAAGGCCCTCCTGCCTTCGAGAGCACACAGGCCGTGAGAGCAGAGCAGTCACCCTCGGGGAAACCAGAGCAGCCGTGGAAAAAAGACCCAATGCCCCATGAACACCGACAGGGTCGGCTTCACCAGGAAAAAAAATAAATTAAAAACCTGAAAAACTCACAGTGGGTTAAACCGGAGTCCGCTGCTTCAATACAGAACACAGTCCCTCCGCCAGATCAGGGCTGCTCCTCTTCCTCCTGAACACACACTTCCTCCCACTGTAACCACACCTCTCTCTCTCTCTCTCTCCCTCCCTCTCTCTCTCAGACACACATTCACTCTCTCTCTCTTCTATCTTTCTCTCTCTGTCTCTTTTTTCTCTTTTCTTTCTCTCTTTAAAACACACACCCTATGTCTCTGTGTCTCTCTCACTCTCTCATTTGCTCTCCTCTCTCATTCTCTTTTTCTCTTTCACATACACCACACTCACACACTCTGTCTCTCCAGTTTCTCCTCCCTCTCTCTCATCTCTAATACAGTCTCTGTCTCTGTCTCTCTCTCTCTCTCTCTTTGTCTTTTCTCTCTCACACACTCTGTCTCTCTCCCTCCCTCTCTCCTCTCTTTCTCCTCTCGCTCTCATCTCTCTCTCTCCCTTCTTCCTCCCTCTCTCTATCTGTCACTCTTTCTCACTCTGTCTCTCTCATTCATTCTCTCTCATTCTTTCTCTCTCTCTCTCTCTCTCTCTCTCTCTCATAAACTCTCACACATACACTCACACTCTATCTCTCTCTCCCCTTTCTCCCCACTCTCTCTCATCTCAAACACACAATCTCTCCCTCTTTTACTCTCACACACACTCACCACCTTGGAACGCAACTTGGAGTTTGATGAGGTCACTGCTGCTGCTTATGGACAATCTGATGGCAAGTCTCAAGGACTGGATGAATTAAGAGCAGAGTTTTCTAAAGCATTTTGGGTCCTGGTGGGCCTGGACTTGTATGCTGTTTTTCTGGAGTGTGTAGGAGCGTGACTTGTGACGCTTAGGGCTGTAATCTCCTTGCTCCCCAAAAAGAGGGCATACTTAACAAGCTGGTGCCTAGTTTCATTACTGGATGTGTTTTACAAAATTGTGTTTATGGTGCTCACGAATCGACTAAAGAAATGCTTAGACACCCTCATTTATCACGACCAATCGTTTTGTGTGCGCTCTATTTTTGATAACCATTATTTATTAAGATATTTAATTTCATACGCTAACGAGCAAAAGCTTGACATGAGACTGCTGTCTCTCAATCAGGAGAAAGCTTTTGATAGGATTAACCACAAATTTCTTCTGAAGACATTAAAAGGCATTGGCTTTGCGCCACATTTTCTCTCCTATGTAACACTGTTATATACTGATGTTTATAGTCTGCTGAACATTAATGGGAGGCTCACAAGGCTGCGTTCTCTCTGGGCTCCTGTACACCATCGTAGCTGAACCGCTCTCGGTGATTATGCGGAGGAAGCTCACTGGAATCTCGGTACAGAGCCCCAGGATGGGTGAGGGGGTTACAACCAAACTTTTAGCATATGTTGATGACATCACGATGGTTATGGTGTCTAGTAAGGATATTTCAGGCCTGATAGAGTGCCTTGATCTGTTCCAGAGAGCGTGAATCAACTGTAATAAAAGCAACGCACTACTGGTGGGGACGTGACCCCAGAACAGTCCCTCAGCGGCTCCCGCAGCATATAAAAGGGCGACTTCACGAGTGGAAGAGCCTTTCTTCTCAGATCTGATACAGGGGGCGAGTGCTTGTGGTGAACAACCTGGCAGCCTCTATGCTGTGGCACTGATCGACTGTGCTGGATCCTGCTGTGGGGCTGCTTCTGCACATCCATGGAATCTTTGTGGATTCATTGGCTTCTATCATTGGCTTCTGCCTGGTCTTTCAACCTCTGCCCCTAGAGGAAGGGGCATGGGGCTCACTATGGGCTGGATAAACCTTTGTATTTAAACACATACTTTTTCTAACAAACTGATCTACATAATAGCACAGTATATGCTTTTACTCAAGCAGGGGTGACAACAGTCAGGGGACTGACAGATCTGCGTGCGGGACAGTGCTGATCAGAGACAGAGCTAATTGTTTGGTTTGGGCTGTGATCTGAAAGAACGGTGCACTTTGTGTTTTTGTCATCAGGTTCCCAGACTGCTTCCACTCTTTCAGCTCCTGAGAGGGTTTGGCCTGTTTTTTAACCTGATAATGTTTGTTTTTGGTTGGAAATACTCTTAATACCCATCGTTCTAAGTGTGTTGGTTAATTTCTTAGAGGGGTAGGCGAAACTGGCTGTGTGGAAGTCTTTCAAACGGAAGTTGGAGGGGCAAGACATACCTGCTCCAGATGTTTAAAGCCTCGCATAAGAGTGTTTGTGTTTTGTAAAAGTACAGATAATGTCCCTGCCTTTAAAGAAATGTGTTAATCCAGACTTTGTTTGTGCTTGTACAACTTGTGTCTATAAAATATGTCTAAATAAATGGGAGTGAAAAGTAAAAGACTCTCATTCTCTCTTGCTCACACACACACACACACACACACACACACACACACACACACACTGACACACAAACTCTTACTCTCTCTCTCTCGCTCTCTCAATCACACACACACTCACCTCCCTCTCTCTTTATCTGTCTATCTCTCTATCTTTCTCTCTCTCTCTATCTCTCTCTCTCTCATTCTCTCTCTCTCCCTCTTGTGTGTGTCCCGGCTGTGGATGAAGGTGTGTGGTGTGTGGGGGTGATAGGGTTGGTAGGGTTGGTGTGTTTGGGGGCCTGGTCGGTGGAGAAGTGTGTTCTTCATTATCAAATGTCCCCCCCCTTTAATAAAAAGGAGCTTTTTGCTTGCATAACTGAGAACTGGCCAATTTGTGTCCCCTTGGCTGTAAATCTAGCCTGATTAAGCACGTGGTTTCGGGCAAAGTTTGAGCACTTATCCATAATCCATGGATTAATATTGTGAATGTTTACGCTCCTGTCAGTTTGCTTTTACAGCCCTACTCTTCTGAAGAATGTTTCTTTTTACGGTTCGGATTTTAACTGCACAGAAGATTATAGGTTCGACTGGAACTATTCCGAGCCCCATGCTCCATCGCAGCGGGCGATACATTGACTGTCTCTGGCCCAAAGTCTGACACTTGAAGGACTTACTCCCGAATGTCTCACAGTATTCATGGGCTCAAGAACATGACAGTTTTGTTTCCAGGCTCTGTTGATTTACACACCACCCGAGTTTCATTAAATAGTGTGAGATTGTATCAGTTGGTTTTTCTGAACATAGCATGGTTTATATAAGATTTTTGTTGCTATTGGCATTTTAGCACTTCCTTGTTGTGTGATGTGCCTTTTCAGCAAATGCTTTTCATTTTTTGGACCGCTTTTAAATGTCAGAAACAATGTTTTAGCCTTTGTGACATTTTTGGAATTGTAGGAAGGTTAAAATGAAGCAGCTTTGTCAACAGTACACTTTTACTGTGTCCATGAGGCAATCAGACATTTCAGATCTACAACAGTGCATGGAGTTCTCTAATGACAAAGGTCATGCTGCCCTTTTACAGTCTAAGAAAACTTCTCTTGGAAACCTGTTAGGTGTCAGGGCTCAGGAGCATTTTAAAGATGAACACAGATAGACGCCCCTTCTCAGTTCTTCTTTGGCTGGGAGAGAGAAAGAATGGTCAGAGCCAGCTTATTCAGGAGGGCAAGAGCTGACTTACCCTGGCGATGTAAACCATCAGGCTGGGCAGTTCTACTCTTACTTGTACCACGGTTAGCGACTGTGGACTTCTATGTTGGTCTCCCAAGGGTCCCTGAGTAGTTGACTGCAGAGCTGGAAAGGCAGCTGTGAGTGCAGGAGCTTCATGCCGCTTTACAGAGCATGCAGGGTGGCACTGCCCCTGGCACTGATGGCCAGCCAGCGGAGTTTTATAAGACCTTCTGCTTGGAGAGTGGTGGAAGGCTGCCTGTCTTAGAGTTGCAGGAGGTTCTGTCATCACACTGTTGCCAAAATACGAGACCTGCTGGACATTCAGAACTGGAGGCCTGTGAGTCTGCTGTGCACTGACCTGAAGCTCTTCTCCAAGGCCTTAGCTATCAGGCTGAGAGAACTGATGGGTCATGCCATTCACACTGACCTGATCTACTGTGTGCCTGGCAGGCGGACTACATTTGCATGATCAGGGACCTTGTGTAAATTTCTCACAGTCTATGCATTGACCCATTTTTACTCTTGAAGTCTTTGGTTTTAGCCCGTTTTTCATTAGCATGGTTTAGGTTTTGTAGAGGGACATTGAAAGTGAGCTGAAAATCAATGGTGGTTTGTATGCTCCCTTGAAGGTTGGCCGGGTGGTGTGGGAAAGGCTGTACGTTGCCTGGCATGCTGTACTCCCTCACCATTGAGCCACTGCTAAATCAAAATTTGAGACTGTGTTTTTGTTCCAGTGTGAAGCACGTATAGAGTTTTGAGGTATGCCGTTGACGTGACAACCGCAGTGAAAAGCCGGTTGGATGTTGACAACCTTGAGCATGTATGTTCATCTGCTGCCAGGGTGAATTGGGGAAAAAAGTGAAGCCCTAGCAGTGTGGACATGGGTGAGGGGGTTGCCTAACTGGAGGTCAGAGCTGGAAGTATGGAAGTTTTAATATTTGGGGTTTACCTGGGGGATGAGGCTACAATGCAGAAAAATGGGGAAGGTTTGTTGGAGAAACGGGAAGACAGATTGGAAATGGATACGTCCTCAGTTGTCTATTAGGGGGAAGGTGATCATTCTCAATCATGCTGGCTCCAGCTCTCTGGCACTGATTACTCTGATGGGCTGCTAGATCCTTTATCTTTATTGTGTGTCATACAATGAAACTCTGTTTGCCGCAGTCCCATTGCGGCTTCTTAAAACATTTCAGTTTGTTGCAAGTAGCCCACCTGCAGGCAATCATAGTGGATTTCTTTTGGGATCACATCTACATTTCGCATTCAGAAGTTCCTGACCTGCTCGGCTGATCTGGTGTGCTTTTCCAAACGAACTGTAAGAGACCTAGTCCCGTTTTAAGACTTCGAGGCTGGAGGCTAGTCTGGCTGCCTGAGGATCCACTGATGAAGGGGGCATGTCTGGATGTAACAAGTGATGGTGTGTCTGACCTCACTCAATCTTTGTGTGCCTCCAATCTGGTCAAACTCAAACATTTGGTGGATGGCATGGGCCCTGGCTTGGCGCACACAAGAGCCGCACACCCTGGGCCTGCAGTCCACTTGTTCCACCAAGGCCATCACTGATCAGTGGATGAGGTGCTTGGAGCTGGAGGACTGGGCTCTGCTGTGGGACCACTGGCGTGCAGCTCCCGACAGAGGGCTTCCTGAACACTGGACTCAAACTGGACTTACAGGTCATGTCTGGTACTCTGCTGCACCGTGCAGGACTGCAAAACTTAAACTTGCACTTGGTCTCAGTGAAAACTTTGTACAGGTGAAGGTTCATAATAAGACAATATGAATCTTTGTCACTGTCACTTTGTGAGGTATATACTTAAGACATGAATAACAAACAAATAGTAATATTAACATACGAATTATACACAAATTGCACTGGTAGAATAATAAATTATACGTCTGTTTTGAATGGGAGGGCAGGCAAATTTCAGAGAGGAAAACTTGGGATGGAGTGGGAGACGTTGTACAAACCACTGTTGAGTAAGAGGCTAGGCGAACTGCCGTGGAGTATTTAACATGAAGCTGTTGCTGTGAATTCTTTCATCTCTGTTCTTAGTCTGTTTCCAGGGAGTGTGTTTGGGTCGGTCTTAGAGAGAGAATTCTTCATTGTTTTATTGACTGTTCTTGCCTGTTCTCATTCCTGCCCATGAAGAGCTAAGTGAAAAACAGTCCTTGTCCAGATGTTATACCCTTGTACCAAATCTAGAACCATTTTGGAATTATGATTTTATACTGCAATGAACTACTTAGAGCCTTTTATACACATAATAATGGTTAAAACTCAACCCCGCCTCTCTCAATCTCTCAGTCTCTCTCTCTCTATCCCTCCCTCTCTCTCTCTCTCTCTCTCTCTCTCTTTCTCTCTCTCTCTCTCCCTCCCTCTCTCTCTCTCTCTCCATCTCTCAATCTCTCAGTCTCTCTCTCTCCCTCCCTCTCTCTCTCTCTCTCT
>JBBPDB010012719.1:0-12891 GCA_037974465.1 Brachypetersius altus | reverse complement strand
CTCTCTCTCTCTCTCTCTCTCTCTCTCTCTCTCTCTCTCTCCCTCTCTCTCTCTCTCCCTCTCTCTCTCTCTCTCTCCCCCTCCCTCTCTCTCTCTCCCTCTTTCTCTCTCTCTCTCTCTCTCTCATTCTGAGATTTACACGCTTTCTTGGCTTGGAGGTACAGTTCTGGGAAACTCTTTAACTGATCTTTATGAGAATCTTAAAGCTGAGGTTATCACATTGTTTTTTTAGCTTCAGTTTGGCTCTAACCAGCTTTATTAGCCAGTGCTATAACAAAAGTTAACTAATATAGTTTGTGGACTACAACATTAGCAATCCAGCCCGATAAGATTAATCTTCTCTCTCAATTTTCCCCCCTCAGGCTGTGGAGTCTCAAATCAGGAGTTTTGGTCAGACTCCGTGCCAGCTGCTGATTGAGCCCCACCCACCACGAAGCTCTGCCATGCAGGTGGTAAGTTTTCATTCTGGAGCAGCTGGATGTCATTTTGTTCCTCATTTATTGCAGGATTTCTCTTTTCTCCTGTTCATTGCGACCTTAATCATTAAGAATGCAAAGAGAATCATTAAGAATGCAAAGGTTTTCTGTGGTATGGCAGGTGCTGGCCGTTCATATTCACTGCTCCTGGGCTGTTGCCTAGTGATTAAACTTGCAACACTCAAACTCTTTACTGCATTGTACATGATTTGGATGTCTGCTGACTGATTTAAACACTCACTAAAACTAATTTTCTTAGATTTCTGTTTACTAACACCCTAGCAACCGTCTAGTATACTGTAGCAACCACCTAGTGACATCCTAGCAACCACCAGATATACCTAGCAACCATTCAGGGTACTATAGCAACACCCTAGCAATCATCTGGGATACGTTGGTAATCAGTTCTCAGCACTCCAGCAACCACCAAGCAACACCCAAGCAACCACTGCAATTCCATTACTACCACCCAGCAAATGCCTTTGTAGCTGCACCTGTGCAGTCACTCATTTTTTCAGTAAATATGTGTCTAATTTTAAAATGTTGAAACTTCAATCGATCAGTAACCATACACTGTATGTTTGTTAATATTAACTTAAATATTCAGCATCAAGCAAACAAAGTTTTCTTTTGGCTGGATAGTCAGAAAATTTGTTTTGCTGGGCTACCATAAATTTTCAGTCAACCCTCCCCCAACAGAATTTATGCAAAGAAAGCTGGCAAGTTATCCATTCAGGGATAAAACAGCACAACTGCTTTGGATTTGCTAGCTAACTGTACGAACCATGCTTCTGTCTGATGGGAAATCTCTGCAGGAGGCAGTGGTTAAGAGCAGTGGGGATTAGTGATGAAGAACGTGCTGCAGTGGCTGGAGGTCTGGTGAGGGTCTTTAGGGAGCAACAGAGCGTGGGGGTGACACACTAGAACCCCCATTAGACCTGATTAGACATGTGCGTGTACAGCTATGACAGCCTGACCAAGCCTAATGCCTGAGCTACAGTCTGGAAACTCAAACACACACTCCAACGCAACTCGTCTCAGCAGAGTCCGTTCTCTCCTCCAGAGTAGGGTCGTCTAACATGAGAGCCCAACCCTAAGAGCAGGTTCAGCTTGAGAATTAAGACTTAGATTGTGGTTTGGTTGAGGCTGTGATATCGGTTAAGGTGGAGAGTAAGGCTGATGCTGGTGAGGTTGAAACTCAGTGTGCGATTGAGTTTGAGATTGTGACTGAAGTTGAGGTCAAGAGTAAGGCTGATTCTGAGGGGATAAGTAGAGGCTGAGGTTGAAATTAAATTTTGATACTGGGATTGAAGTTGAGTGAGATTGCTGTTGATATTGAGTCTGATTGAGGCTGAGGTTAATGATTGAGATCGTAATTTGGTACACGTTAAAACAGGCTGATCTTGAGTTTGAGGATTGAGATTTAGGATGTGATTAGGATTATGGTTTGTCTGAAGTCGAGGTTGAGCGCGATATTTTGATTGATATTGAGTTCGAGAGTAAGGCTGACTTTGGGGGTGAGGTTGAGGTGGGAATTGAGTTTGAGAGTAAGCTTGAGGCTGATGATTGAGACTGATTTTTGTTTTAGAGCAGAAACGTCACAAAAATTGTGCTTTGAGGGATTAAAGTAAAATATTTGGTGTGAAATCAAACACTGGATTGTTCATTATTACTTTTTCCTCCTCCTTCATCCTAATTATATACTTTCTTTTAGATGTCTATATGTTTTGTGGTGACTTAGTGTTTATATTTAGAAAGATTTCATAGTCTTAATTTTTATAAATCTATAAAGATTTGATAGATAATTATTCAATAAAAATACATTTAAACATTTTTGCCATGATAGTTTAAATCATTATATTTGTAATAAAATGTAAAGAGAAGTTTGTAGTCTTTGTATGCATTTGCCTCTGGGCTAACTAACTAAAAAGCCTGATTGTAGGAAAAGGCTACTGAACGCAAATGGAAACACGATGTGTGGGGAAATCTCTTATCCCTCATGTCCTCCCTGTTTTCAAACACTCACTCTGTCTGTCTGTGATGGCAGTTACACTGTGTTTAGGAACCACAGGCCGAGTGTGTGTGTATGTGTGTGAATCTGTGTCATTTATGGCAGTCGGGCCAATTAGCCCCGTGTCTCCTGCTGGTGGCTGAGACTCACTGACATGTTTAACAGGGCATGCTGGGTAAAAGCTGTGCAGTTTCAGAAACAGAGGGTCACACAGACCAGAAACCAGAGAAACTCTCCAAGAAAATTTGCTAAATCTGTAGTACAGGGAAAGAAAAACTGGCAGAAAAGAAAAACCTTAACCAGTGGCATAACTACTGAAAGATTGGGGCAAGGTTAAAGTTCAGGTTAATGCTAGAGGCCTGTTGGATGGAGTGGGCCTGATATCTTCAACCTGATAGAAGAGAATAACAACAGTGAGTAAACTTATTTTATAAACAAGTCATTTTCATATGAGAGACTCCTCATTTAGTTTTAGCCCAAGAGATCCTACTACTGACCCCAACAGAGCATAAATTAACATCTATAACATTTAAGAGCCTTGCAGTTCTTTCAATTGAAAATGTATGAGAAATCATCCTGTAGTACAGGACTGTCTTAAGTTGAGCCCTCTAGGCCAAAGTTGGATCTGGACATTTGATTTAGCTCATCAGAATGCTGCCAAACCCCCACTCCCACTCAAAATGTTGTGTGCGCAGATCAGCATAAAACAGGCCTGGCCTAGGGCTGTTATCAGAGTGTATTTGGCCAGTTTTGGCTGGAATAGAATGTGCTCTGTTAGACTGTTTGTGACCTCTGTATAGCACTTACATTAATGCAAAATAATAAAGGTAAATAGGATAACTTTTTAAAACATTAGACACAGCAATGATTCCTTGCCTGTTAATCATTTTGACAGATATTTTTAATATTGGTAATTTTGTAAAAATGTCATACCTCTAAACCTTAGGTGATGTTACAGTTGAAATGTGTACATTTTATGGTTGAAACACACTCTAGAGAGAGAGGATTATACAACAAATGATTGAAATCTCAATTTTACTGTTGCACTGTTATTAGAAAAATCATTTTGGTATTCAATTGATCATATGTGTAGCCTTGAGTGATACATTTGGAGATCCTTCTGTAAATGTATCACTCAAGGAAAGATGATGTGAGATGTAATGTATGCTAGAACAGTTTGAATAATAGCCCTCATAGCTGCATCACTCAGTGAGAGCTCAGAGAACATTTGGTCATCAGTACAAAGAAAATATTTGACTTTTAAGTGAAGTGACGCCACATGAATGCGGTGGGTGGACCTAAGCCTTTATTAAAGCTGTTCAGGTTTAGAAAATACAGTCAGACACTAGTACACATGACCTGACCCAACATACTGAAATAAACACATTACTGTTGAATTTTGACATTATTTGATCACAGATTAAGCGAAGATTGTTACAGATGCAGTTTATCTAAAAATCTGAATGGTGGGAGGGACCTGAAGCATCATTTCTCCCTGTAGGGTCTCGCCTTTAATCAGTAGACGACTGTAAGCTCGCTGATTTTTTTTTTGAGAGGTCGACCACTTCACGCAGATGTAAAGTCATGCAGTGTATAAATGTTTAGTGCAGTTATTGATGCATCCTACCTCCAAAACCTTGTGCACACCCAAACACACACCCACATTCCCCAAACACACCAGAATGTCCCTTAATACAGTCTGTGAATTCAACTGGCTGTCCCTGACCTCGGTTCAGTCCTGCAGCCTTTCCAAACACACCGCAGCCTCCTAAGGAAGTCCACTTGATGGTTGGGTGACTTTGCTGCTGCTGCGCAATCAAACAGCAGTGTGTGTGTGTGTGTGTGTGTGTGTGTGTGTGTGTGTGTGTGTGTGTGTGTGTGTGTGTGTGTGTGTGTGTGTGTGTATTTGTGTGTGTGTGTGAGAGAGAGAATGAGTTTTAGACTTGTCTTGTTTTGCTGGTTAGCAGGTACAGATGCAGAACAGGACTGGGGTGTTTTAAAGGAAATTATAGAATTATCTTTTAGAGACAGTTTTCTATTACTTTTTATAACTGAAAAATGTTCTTTAGCTTATAATTCATAGTTTGATTAAGAGTTATTTCATTAACTATTCTGTCATTTTCTTTGCAACTCTTTATCGCTCATTCAATTTTGTTTTGATTTCTTTATTTTATGATGCAAACAGTAGAACATATATTGCCCCCAACTCTTCCTGTAGTGTATTACAGTCTGGATCACGTGGATCAAATGAACAATACAGAGTAGAGCTACAAGATATGGGTAAAACATTGGATTGTGATTTTATTGGTATGTATTGCGATTCTGATGCCTTGCAATGTATTAAAGGGCCCATATAATCACTTTTCTGCAAATAAAAAGTGATATATTTATATAACTACAAAAACAACCCATTTCCGAATAGATTTTTGTGATGCCAGAAAACCAACACATTTAAATATATCTCTATATTTTGGCTGTAAGGGTTTACCCCCAACCATTCATGCACTGATTTGCCAACACTTTTAATGGTTAAATCTTGGACTTTTGTTGGATTACATGTAGACATCTATTCATCAGAACACCCAGTAACTCGCGTGGATTTGTGATTTGTCACCCTGTCAGAAACACTGTGATTGGTTAGAGGATCATTTGCATATTGCACTTTTTTGCTATGTGAGTATTGCAGAGAACGATATTGCAATAACAATTAGGAGACAGATTGTGCAGCGCTAATATAGAGCACTATAGGGTGTTTTTTTTAAGGGAATGTATTCCAGTCTGTCAGAATAACTATGCAGATCATGTCGCCCCCTAAACTTACTGTAGTGTATAACAGCTTGTCAGAATGAGGTTGTGGATCATCAACATCATCAGTGACTAAATAGCTTTGTGGATCATTTAAGCACCGTTGCTTAACATTCTCTGTTTGTTCGTTTGGCCCTGCAGACTCCTTTGATGTTTACGGATCAGATGCAGCAGGATGTGATCATGGTCCTGAAGTTTCCCTCCAACTCTCCAGTGGTCTACGTGGCCGCTAACACACAGTCTGGCCTGAGCAACCCTGCCATCATCACCGTCACCGCCAACCGCCTTTTTGCAGTCAACAGGTGGCACGGCCTCACCGGTGAGCATCAGGGGAAATTGAGTTTGTGGGTTAATATATAATATGAAATCAGGAGGTTACAGTGTCTGGCCCAGTGGGGCCTAGTTTTGCCTGGGGTGAGTTACTAAGACATGTATTGACAATTGCTGTAAAGGTGTCTAATCTAATTACGTTTTCATTACTTCAGATCTTTGTACTTTGCTTGGATTTATAGGTGTGAACCTATTCTAATGTAGATTAGCAATTAGTAGAAAATATAGTACTGATCTTTGTAAAACGCAAACAAATTCCCTTTAAATTGTTAAAGTACTGAATATGTGGAAAGAGAAATCCTGTAAAATAAAATGGCACTTGCCAGCAATTTTCAGAGGAAGATACTATTAAAAGTAAACTGGTCTGGATACGTAACAACTGGCTTTTTATGCTGCAGTGAACTTTGTATCCAGATCAGAAAACAAAGCTTTTAGATAACATTTTTTAGGATCACATCGCTGCATGTTTGGTCAGTGACCACAAGTTTGCATCACATTCCCAACCTGTCAACAGTGAGGGGACAGCGGAACAATCAACTTAACGTTAAACAAACAGGTGTTCAGCAGAAACGAACGAAACACAAATCAACAAACAAGGTGGGCTGTGAAACACCCTACAGACTGAACAAAACCACATTCCGAGAAATCTGATCAAAAACCGATCCAGCTGAGCACAATTTCACACTGCTGCAGTTTTACATCTCTGTTTGTAATGCAGGAGGGACTCGTTATTGTGTAAAAAAGCAGTAACATCAGGGCTGTGAGAATCTACTGCAACCGAAACACAGCCCTGATGTTTACTTTACGTTACATTCATTTGGGAAAAGTTTCTATCCAACTTGCATGTTACTTCTAGTGTTCTGTTACTTAAATAGCATTATTGTGCCAGTTCTAGCGGCTGCTAGCGGTTGTTGTTTCTATATTGTCAGATAAGTATGGCCTAATGATAATACAAAGGTGCTGTAGTTTAGTATCATGTAGTTCTGGGCATGTTTATCTATTTATTTACTTATTTATTTATTTATTTAATCATTATGATTTGGTGTTTGGCAGTGGACCTCCCATAAGACCATGATCCATCCCTGAGTTTGTGGTGTATGAACAAGTTTTAACCTCTCGCTCACACTATCGGCCTCTCTGGGGTTCCATTTCCTCTTTAAATCAGCGTTCCACCATTTCTTCACCCTTACACTGGGCATCTTCCCGCTTCCTCTATTTATCTGCAGATGTGAGAGGAGATGATGACTCTCTCCAGAGACATTGATATCTCCACCTGAACCCGATCAAATGTGACACCTCTTCTGAACACCATTCAGTTTCTGTCCAATCCTGTTCATCACTCCTGCTCTGCTTCATTCTTTTTTTCTGATAAACGTCAGTGTGAGATCTGGAGGAGCTCAGGGCACCACAGTTTGGCCTCACAGGCCTTTTCTTGTGGTAAACTCTTGCTGACTACTCAAAGATAACCCCAAACCCATGCAGTCAGCACCATGCTAATTGACATAGTATTAGGTTCCATTTCATGTTAGCTCCAGAGCTAAAGCTAAGGGAGCCTCAGACACAAATCATGCTGATCAACCACATCTGGGATGGGATGGGGGGAATACTGGGTTTATTTAAATTTCCCCCAAAGTATTGCTTTATTAAGATAAATATTCTACCGCATCTCTGCATTAATTCTTCTCTCTCTCCCTCTTCCTCTCTCTCTCTGTCTTTCTCACTCTCTCTTTCTCTCTCTCTCTCTCTCTCAGGGCACCAAAGCTCCGCAGCCCCGGATCAGACGTACCAGTTACCAGTGGACATAGACCCTCTGATAGGTGAGTGTGACTTGTCAGTCATTTTTAATTTCTGAGTTGACTATACCTACAGGTTGCTAAGCTACAACTGATTACTTTTAGAGGCTGATTAGGTTTAGAGGCATGTTTTACCAAAAGGTGGGGCGAGGTTAGGGCTCAAGCTACGATGGACTCATTGCTCCGCCAATCAGAGTTTAGTAAAATCTGAAATTGTTGATAAATCAAGTCTGAGCTGAACAAGACCTTATCATAAGTAGTATTATTTAAACTGAAGTGATACACTCTCATTAGGCTGAATGGGATTTCTTTTTACCATTTCTCTGGATAGAAACCTCAAAGCAGTACTACATATTAATGGGAGGAGCCTTGTTGGAGAGTGGGCCATCTTGGGGTGGAGATTAAAGCTGTTTGTCATCTACCCAGCATTTACATGCAAATTGGAAAGCAATGAGCTGTAGCTTTGCCTGTATATCACTCCCTCTGTCTCTCTCTTTCTCCCTTTCTCTCTCTGTCATACACACACACACACCTCTGTGTGGTGCTTGTGTTGTCATGGTAAATGAATATGGATGGTGTAATGATGTCTGATTGAGGCCGTGTGATTGAGGGTGTCGACACAATATGGCCTTTCATCTCGGCACTGAGAGAGGAAGAAAGGGAGGGATGGAGAGAGAGATGAGAGAAAGAGAGAGGGAGGGAGTGTGTGGTTGTGCGTGAAAAGGAATGCTGTGAATGTCTTCTGTGTGTTTCTTTTTCAGTACCACTAAAACAGTGCACACATCTTTCATATCCCTTTCTCGCTCGCTCTCTTATTTCCCTCACTCTTTCCGTGTCTCTTTTTCTGTTCCTTCCTTTCTCTCTCTCTATCTTTCTCTCTCTCTTGCTCTCTCTCTTTTTCTCCCTCGTTCTCTGTCTCGCTAACCCTCTCTGTCTGTTCGCTCTGACTTTCCTAATTTCCTCTTGTATTGCTTCTCTTTTTGTCTGTAACTTTTAATTCTTTTTGTTTGTTTGTTTGTTTTTTCCATTCTCTCTCTCTGTACACTCTCTCTCTCTCTCTCTCTCTCTCTGTACACTCTCTCTCTCTCTCTCTCTCTGTCTCTCTCTCTCTCTCTCTCTCTCTCTCTATGGAGTAATGTTGGTACTCACCGTAGACAGATCACTGACCTGCTTGACCAGAGTATCCAGGTCAGTTCGCACTGTTTCGTCATCACTGCTGACAACCGCTTCCTCCTGCTTGCTGGCTTCTGGGACAAGAGCTTCCGCATCTACTCCACCGACACTGGTAACCATGGCAAAACCACATCACACCACACTGGTGTTAGAGGTCACGCATAAACCAGACTCAGAGTTTATGTAGCTTCTGACCAAAGAGAGCGAGCAAGGGAAGCAGAATGAAAGAGATAGAGAACAGACACAACGAGTACGTGGAGAGTGAAAGAAAGGAATAGGAAGGAGTGAGCAGAGAAAAAAGAGACATAGAGAGGAGACAGAACCTCTTTTTTTGTATGTTTATGTGCGTGTTGTGTTTAAGCCACACAAGTGTAAACTGTGATGACAACACACACTCCTACACATGTTTGGGATCACTGGATTTGCAAGGAATTTCACTGACTGGTGTAATACATTAGCTAAGTAACACTACACCCAAACCTAGTCCTAACCTACGCCTAAATTAACTGACCCCTAATCCAAAAACCTACACCCATATGTGTAAAGTGTGAATTTGTCATATGTGACTACAGCACAAAAAAGTTCTATGTATTTAATGCATTCATTTGTGTGTGGACGATACCTTGCTCAAGGGTACTTAAATGGTGGTGCCACAAGCAGTCTTGGGCTTCGAACCCATGACCTTCTGATCACAGGGGCAACCAGCTGCCAAACTGTAACCTACGCTTGTTCCTAAATTTAGGCCTAAATCTGCACCTAAACCTAAACCTAAGGCATAAACCCAAACCTACAACTATTCCTACAACTACAACTTATTCCTAAATCTGTACTTACCCCTTAACCATATAAACCTATCCCTATACCGAAACCTACACCTGAGACATACATCTACACCTAAACCTATATATAAATCTACATCTGTATCTAAACCTACACCTATCCCTGCATCTAAACATACATGTACACCTAAGCTAACAATTCCACCTAAATTCCACCTTTACACCTATTACACCTAAATCCTCATGTAACACATACATACATGTGCACACACACTTACAAAACAGGAAATGTGTCCTTATCAAGGGCCAAAGATGATGAGATAACCTCTGTGCTGAGAGTGTGCGCGTGCGCGTGTGTTACAGATCAGCCCTCAAAACCAAATATTTGGAGTATTGTGCAAATCAGGGAGCATTTAAACACATCTGGAGAGTGCAGACTGGTGTTTATATGTATTTATCACTTTGTGGAGACCAAATGTCTTCAAAACGGTAGGAACACTTTAAACATCGGTAAGAGCTGGGGCATTCTGCTGGTGCTAACAAGGAAGTATACAGCCCACAATGCCCACTAGTGGAGGTATTAGCTCAGTGGTGCCCGCAGCACCCACTTGTGGAGTTATTAGCCCAGAGGTGCTGATAGTGTCCACTAATGGCGTTATTAGCCCAGTGGTGCCCACAGTGCCCACTAGTGGACTTGTTAGTCCAATGGTGCCCACTAGTGGAGTTATTAGCCCAACAATGCCTACAGTGCCCACTAGTGGAGTTATTAGCCCTACAGTGCCCACTAGTGGAGTTATTAGCCCTACAGTGCCCACTAGTGGAGTTATTAGCCCAACGATGCCTACAGTGCCCACTAGTGGAGTTATTAGCCCAATGGTGCCTACAGTGCTCACTAGTGGAGTTATTAGCCCTACAGTGCCCACTAGTGGAGTTATTAGCCCTACAGTGCTCACTAGTGGAGATATTAGCCCTACAGTGCCCACTAGTGGAGTTATTAGCCCAACGATGCCTACAGTGCCCACTAGTGGAGTTATTAGCTCAAGGGTGCCTACAGTGCCCAGAGAGGAATTAAAGAATAATTTGCATCATGTTTTTTTATTCTAGCTAGAAAAAATGGTATTTGTTCACTGTTTTGTAATGTGTGTATATGTGTGTGTTCATGTGTGTTTGTAGGTAAGCTGGTGCAGATTGTGTTTGGTCACCGTGACGTGGTGACATGTTTGGTGCGGAGTGAGTCATATATTGGAGGTGACTGCTACGTCCTGTCGGGCTCTAGAGACGCCACCCTGCTGCTGTGGTACTGGAGCGGAAAACACTGCAGTATCGGAGACACCAGCAGCGGTAAGACACGATGGCTTTCAAAAGCTTAAAACTGTTAGAATTTCAGGATGAATGGACCACATTCCACTTTTGGAAACACCCTCCCTGTACAGTCACTTAGTGGACACTTTATTGTAAACACCCACCTTGTGCTTTTGCTCACAGGCCACTTTATTAGAAACCCATATTCTGTTCTCATCAGTTGCTCCAGTCTATCAGCCCCTCTTAAGTCTGTCCATCAGTGGAAGCCCAACTGTAGAGGGTGGAGCATGGATCGTTTTCAATGTGGACTTTAATGTGTGTGTGAGTGAGAGAGATTGAGATAGAGAGATAGAGAGAGAGGATCAGTAGGATCTCAATAAAAGGGAAAAAAGCCACAGAACTCCCACCCACCCCACACTCACATGCACTCTAACATATGGCTGCAGTGTTGATCAAAGCCTTAACCGCGCACAGACACACACACACACACGCACACTCACAAACACTCTGTGCATTGCTAAGTATTGGATTACAGATGGGGCGGAATTTATGGGTAATTGTGATTTAGGTAATGAAGTGCTTCTCCAACACACTTTCCTCAGCATTATTGTTACACACACACACACATACACACACATACACACACACACACATTAAAAAGAAGAGCATAGTCTGTGATAAGTTAAAATAAAAAAAAAAAAAGTTATAGTGAAAGGTGATTCCAAATCAGATCAGACTGCACCTTCTGCCACTGAACTGTGTGAGTGTGTATTGATAACATTGACCTCAGGTCAGTTGCAGGTGGGCTATAAACGAGAGTATCCAGTGGTTCAATTCTGCAGACTGCTCTGTCATCTAGAGGAAAATGGAGGAATTGCACTCCGAAAATCCTTTTAAGGGCTGTGGGGTTTTGTTTCAGTCATTTGGCCTTTTTCATATGACCCATGCTTTTTCAGGGTAGTGAGCAAAATTCTGACTCCACTCCAGATGCGCTCAAGCATTTACTTTCTGGGTTTCTGTAACCAGAGGCTCACTCATAGCCCTGTTCTGTCTGTGCTGAATGAGTCAAGACCACAGAATTCTGCATCAGTGAGCTCGCAGTCTGTGTAAAGTCTGTACAATCAGATGTATGTGTCAATACGGACTTGTAAAATGTAAAAGCAGAGGAAGCAAGGAGGCTACCTTGTGTATCAGCATGAAAAAGAATACCATTCCCAGACAGAAAGGTCTGCTGAAGCATTAAGGTTGCCCTTTACAGGAAGTAAGGAGCCTAGTCCAAACACCGAAAAACAGGTGTCCCAGTACTTTTGAACGTATAGTGTATATACAGGTTGATAGATTAGACAGTATGACAATATGACTGAGATTTTAAATACTGGCTATGATATACTATTATAGTAGTTTGAAATTATTTCTGAAGGCGTTGTTCAATTCAGAAATTAGTTTTACTTAGAGGAGGCATGAGTCTTTGTAAACTGTTAATTGGTCTGGAACAAAGGTGCAAAAGCATGTTAATTTAATGCGCATCATTTCCATGAGTGAAGTAGGTAATTCAACTCCATTCTTTCTTTATCTTTTAATTCAGTGCACTTATATTTAGTTCCGCTTTACTGATCTTATGTAATAAGCAATAAGCTAAAACTATCAATCAGATAAGTGAGGCTAATCATACATTATTATATTAAGATATTTGAACTTGCTTTTAAATACAAAAAAGGTATTTTGAATAGTATAAAACATTATAGAGTCATTTTAAAATAGTAGAAGAAATAGAGGTCATATCGCCCCCTAGTGTATCTGTCAGAATGATCATGTGGATCATAGGACCATCGATTTTGAGTGAATAGTCCAATGATTATTTAAAGTTTGGTAATTAGTCATTGGAGCAATTCGGTACAGTACAGGCAGAGGGAATCTGATCTCTGTGTTCTTTTACAAGAAGTAAAACGCACACTTACACACTCTCTCACAAGCCTGATCCAGCACACACTCACATCTGGCTCTGTTTAGTGTGCGTATGTGTATATTACGAGAGAGAAAGAGAGAGAGAGGGACAATGTCTTGTTAGGATGCTCAGCCAAATGTTTTGCGGTGCAAAGAGCCACAAAGAAAACACACACACACACACATAGTTGGATGGTCTGGGGCAGTTGGATGGTCTAGTGGTTAAGGCATCCGCCCCGTGACCAGAAAGTCCGGGTTCGATCCCCAAGACCGCTAGG
>JBBPDB010012708.1:0-12892 GCA_037974465.1 Brachypetersius altus | reverse complement strand
TTTGTGGGTATGTGTGTTTGTTTGAGTGTGTATGTGTTTTTGTGTGTGTGTGTGTGTGTGTTTTGTGTGTGTGTTGTGTATATGTGTGCTTGTTTGACTGTGTACGTGTTTCTGTGTGTGTGTGTGTGTGTGTTTTGTGTGTGTGTTGTGTGTGTGTGTTTGTGTATGTGTGTGTGTCTGTCTGTCTCTATTTGTGTGTATGTGTTTGTGTGTGTGTGGTGGTCAAAGACAAAACGGCTGAGCTGAAGACAGAAGCCACTGTCCAGCTGGACACACTCGCATCCCGCTGCAAGAAAGAAAATGGCAAACTGGAGATATGGGTCGGTCTGTGTGTGTGTGTGTGTGCATGTGTATTATTATGTGTTGTTGTTGTTGTTGTTGTCAAAATAAGAGTGTGGGTGTTTATATATATTTTTGTATATGCAAGGGATATCATATTGTATATGAAAATATATCTGAAATCACATATAACAGACTTCAGTGTTCTGTTAAATATTCATAAATTAGTAAATTCATGATGAATTGCTGACTGTTTTTGGGAAGACACGTTCTCTTTGTGTTATCAAAGGTGGAACTGAAGCCTCAGGGCCGTCTGTTGATGGAAGCACGCTATTTCTTAGAGAGAAGTGGTAAGTGTGGCTCACACACACACTCACTATTAAAAACTCCCATTCCCTAATGTGACTATTTTTGATGTCCAATGCGTTTATAAACAGCTGGTAGACTCCAGGCATTGCACAGAAGTTGTTGCACGCCCACATGCCCACCCTTGTACAAGACACCCGCACGCACCCACCCACATACATGCACACATTTGACAAGGCGAGAATATAGGCATGCATGCACACATACACAAAAACATGCAAAGGATTTGGCAGACTAAGCCTGTGTGTGTGTGTGTGTGTGTGTGTGTGTGTGTTTTACAAACAATTTGTTCTCTTGCAATACATTTTTTGTGGAAACTACATTGATTCAGCTCTTCAAAGCATTCATATAACTTGCCAACTATTACCAATGCTGCGACACATTCAGTTACTAATTCCACTGTTTTTCCAACACCACTCTGGTCTGTTCATACATTGAGATAGAAAGGTTTGTTCTGATAGCAACATGTTATATCTACACAGTTCTTGCCAAGTGTGAAAATTATAATACAATTCTGACACCATTATAAAATTATGACTAAATATCATCGTCAACAAACATTTATCTCGTGACAAAAACGAGACGAGACGCAAGGTAATTGCTGGTCATGTGACGATAACCATAAAGAAATATATCATGTAATACTGATGATGAATAAGAATGAGACTAAATATGGTTTACCAAATAAAACTATGTTAAAGGTATTGGGATGCAAGGCCAATATAGTGCTAGGGAGCGAGAAATGACACACACACACAGTATTTTGACAAGCAGCCTATCCCATAACCATGCAAAAAAGCTGATCCTAAATTGTTCTGATTTGTTTGTGTAGGCTATATTTGTATAGGATTAAAAAAAATATTCATGTAAGTTCAGGCCGACACACTGAACGTAAAGTTTTACAAATGTGGGTTTTATAGCAGTAGACACACATTTTCATTTTATTTGCACTATTTAGTGACGTGATGTTGTTTTATTTATTTATTTAGTTTAAATGTATGTGTCTGTACTTCTAAGTTCTAACATGTTTGGTTGTCAGGTGTTCTAAATTCAAATCATATTGTCTTCCGTGTCTGGAATGGATATACAGTATTCTTGAGTCTATAAGGTAACAATAATATAATAATAAGATATAATAATTGTTTGAATTGTGAAATAGTTTTGACAAAGAAAATTAATATTTTGTCTATTTAACTAAGTACTTTTACTATATTGACTGGGTTAAATAGAATTGCATTACTAAAAAATAAGAGACTAAACTACAACTTTCAGTGACTAAAACTAGACAAAAATAGTTGTGGATAATTCTGATAAAAATAAGACTAAAATGTTCAGACATTTAGTCGGACTGAAACCTGACTAGACCAAAAAGAGTATGGATGTGACTAAAAAAACTTAAATGACACAATTATTCTATCATTCTGAAATGTTAAACTCACTCATTTTCAGTAACCGCTTATTAACAGTTTATGTCGCAGCACCACTCAGCGTCCTCCGGCCTGGACGACTCATTTCAGTGCTAGCGTTAGCCATGTTAGCTAGCAGAGCCATTTCAGATGCAGAACTCTCGTACCTTTATTGCACTTTAACACCGACTTGCAGGTTGTGCAGGTCACTGTGCTGTTTGTCTGTCTAGAGTGAAGTATCTCCACACATGTGATGTGTGTCTGTCTTCTCTGCTGCCATGAATCTTGTCTTGTTGTGATGTTGTGTTTAGATTCCCCTTACGCCAACGGTAGCTTTTACGAAGGGACTATAATAATTGGTTAAACCAAGGAACGTGTGTCAGGGTAACCTAATCATAGGCAGAGATTGTTGTGTACACGAGCAAGTGCAGAGAGGGGAAAAAAACACAGGACTGGTCGACGGCTGTAACATTAGCTCTGCGGCTTACAGCCCAGTTAGCAGGCTACTGTCGCAAATGTAGGTAGATAGCATAAGTTATGGGCGTGAATACACACATTAACTCGAGTGCTGTACTTCTTTGTTATTTGGACAACCGTGCTGCTGTTATTGTTATGGCGGGCGCAATATCTGCCTTTCCCCTCATTTAAATGGCTATGAGTGAGCACGCTGCCCCCTATCCGAACCATTCCACCTCGCCCCGCCTCTCTCTTCCTCATTATCATTTAAAGCTACAGACACAGAAACGGCGCATCCTCTGGAAATCTCTTTGTGGGACTGGCTCAAAGTCGCTGTAAGTCTGCACCAAGGCTGAATTTCGGAAAGAGGCTTCAGATACAGTATTACGGGACCACTAAGATCTATATAAAAGCATACAAACTCAGCATGTCATGCGACCTTTAATGCCCTAATACAAATATATTTTATTTGTGTGTGACCACCTGACGACTTTTCATTGTAGGCTAATCTAAACGTTTATGGTATAAAATGTATTTATTGGCTCGTCTAAAAAGGTCCTGATATATTGCCGCTGTCAAAACAGTAACTTTGCATGAGAAAGAAAAAAGCATTCTTATATGTATTTTTATTTACAAATGTGTATATGCTTACAGTTTGTGTGTGTCTGTGTGTGTGTGTGTGTGTGTGTCTGTGTGTGTGTGTGTTTGTGTGTGTGTGTGTGTGTGTGTGTTTTCAGATGCAGGTCATGGTGAGGGAGATGGAGAGACTGAGAGAGAGAGAGGGGAAGTGTTTGCATTGCATCAGCGTCGTGGAGCGATCAAACAGGCCAAAGTTCACTTGGTGAAGTGCCACGAGTTTACAGCCACATTCTTTCCCCAGCCCACTTTCTGCTCTGTCTGCAAAGAATTTGTCTGGTACAGTCCAACTGATATCAATTATTTTGTTTCTGTGTGCACACTCTCCACAATACATCAGCCAGTTTGCACCTTAATGTAACACTTAGGTATTTTTCAATCTGCTTGTGCTTCTGTATGATTTTAATCTACATGGTTTGAATCTATTGGAATTGTGTAGATGTGACATACTTTGTTTATGCATAACATCTTCATGCATTTTAATTGTTAACTTTTTTTTTTTTTACAATAGTACAAAACACAAAACAAGTTCAAAGCCCATGTATAATAGAATCCCAGTCGCACATTGGAATGCAGATATTGCATGCAATATTAATGACATTGCACACAGTAAGAGACTACTACTAGAGAGAGTACTGTAAAACATGTAACATCAAACTAATCTATATGGTGCTGTATGAAAAAAAAATGTGCTCAAATCAAAATATCAAAGCTGTTTCAAGTTTCAAAAATCAGTGCAAAACAAAGAAAAAGTTGTTCCAGTTACTTTCACTTCCTGTAAGGTTTTCTGGTATCCAGTGCATTCAGGTGGAGATTGTAAAAATTCACCCACACCACTACACTGTAACACAGAGTCTTCCCTCTATGGTGGTTAACAGAGATTGTGTTGAAAACTCTGGAGTATTCCTGTAAAAGTAGTTATGTTGATGCTTTTTGTCCAGCTTTATTTAACCCTTAGTCATTATTGTCATTAGTCATTATTGTAATTTTGCTGTACATTTAATTACATCACATTCATAATATTGACATCGATTAAGATAAAATCTGCTCATTTTAATACGTTTTTATTAGTGGTGGGCATAGATACATTTTTTTTTAATCTAGATTATTCTCACTGTAATCTTGGAATTAAAATGGCTCATTTGAATTATGACGAAGGCATTCGGAATATGTGTGCTACCCAAATAGAGACTAAAAGTAAGTCTTTGAGAGCGGGTTTCTCAACTCCTACAGTAAATTAATTCCACATTGCACAAGGTGCAAACAACCTTAGACTTGTCAAGGTTTCCATTGAGAAGCTGCTTAAAAATAAATTTTCCCTGAAGCAAACCCGGCAACTTCATAGCTACATCCATGTTAGCACATCACGTTTGATGTGGTAATTTCACAGCATGGGCGTCGTTAGGTCTGAAGCCCCACCCAAAATGATCCCAAGCCACCCTAAATATATAGCCATTCTACTATTTTTAAATGATATATCCAAACATTTCATACAAGATATCACTGAGCGCAGATACACACTTTACAAATAGTAAAATAATAAGTCTAGCTATCATTATTGAATTAAAATTATGTACTAGCTATTGAAGATACTGTAGGTAACAGACGGGCATTAGGACCCAGGCGAAGCTACACGGTGTTGCTTGTTAGCGAGTAGCAACCGGAGCCCGTTTAGTAATATTACTCTGGTAGCGCCGTTTGTACTCAATTAAGCAGAACAATACTATGAGTAGGTGACAATAACTCTTCATTGCTTAACTTTGATTGTTTCCTTAAGTGAAAGGAAAGGTTTGGTGAAAAGTACACAACCCTGGGGACTAAGCACGCCTTGTCTTTCTGTCCTAGTGACATCCTTGTCATCATAGTTTGCGTAGTATAGACCCAACTCCCAACTCCTAACGGTGATATTTTTTTTTATAAAAGTCTCACATTAATGCAGATAATGGCCCACCACTAGTTTTTATACAAAATTCATATTTAATTACAACATGCAACATGACAACAGTGGCTCCTTTTAGCTAATACATGATGTGTTCAATTGGAACTGCACATTCCTCATGACCTGCTCTCCTGTACATTTTGCTGCTGTAAGTTACGTGCAGGATGACATTAGTTGTGGTTCATTGCGAAAGCCACAGAATCATAGTGCAGAAGCAAAGGCCTGAGACTCACTGTAATAAAAGGTGACCAGTTCAAAGAGAGTTATTTATATACCTGCTATCTCTCTCTTCTCTCTATGCAGGGGGCTGAATAAACAGGGATATCAGTGCCGACGTGAGTTTCTTAAGTTTTACCATTTCTAAGTATATATAGTTCTTTTATGAGCTTCCCTCACTCTCTCTGTCTCTCCTCTCTCTGTTTTAGAATGCAATGCTGCTATCCATAAAAAGTGCATTGACAAAGTGATCGCCAAATGTACAGGCTCAGCCATTAATAGCAAAGAAACCATGGTAACTACTGCAGACCATGCAGTGCTTCACTGTTTTCTGAATAGAAGATATTTCACACAGATTTAGCACTGCAACATTACCACACACACACACACACACACACACACACACACAAACATTAGCTACATTGCAGTTTTATGTGTCTATTGCATATATTTTGCAAAATGTCCCTGAATTTCTTCTGCATTTGGCAATTTTTTAATACATTAGTAATTTATTCCTTCACGTAGTCTACAGTAGATAGGGCAAATCTGGTTCTAAAATCTGGTTAGCAAAAACATTTGCATATATACACCATTGTGAACGTTTAAACTTTGCTTATACAGAGTAGAAATGAACTTGTTTGTGTTTGTGTGCTTTTCAGATCCATAAAGAGCGCTTTAAGATTGACATTCCTCACAGGTTTAAAGTATATAACTACAAAAGCCCAACGTTCTGCGAGCACTGCGGGACGCTGCTTTGGGGCCTGGCCCGACAAGGCCTCAAATGTGAAGGTGACTGATCACATGACTTCACTGAGATCACACAACCCCATAGAGTTCACATGATCTCATAGAGATTATACGTCCTTAGAGAAAATTGTGTAAAATTGCTATAGGAACGAAACCTCTCTATTATTGACGTTTTTTAATGTTATTACGCCAGCTAATGTTTACACTGTGTTAGAATGTCACTGGACAATTCATACGACAAAAAAAAAATTACTTAATCACCATTAAAAGTAAATATGCCATTTTGGAGAAACAAAATTTTTGTCCAGCTGCAGTGGTAACAAGACTGCTTAGCATCAAAATGCAGTAAATGCAATAAGCTATATTCTCGAACACTGTCAAAACAGATGTGTAAAAACAACATGCACTGTAGTCAGTTATTTTTAAACCAGTTATTTTTAATCTGTCCAGTAGACATGTAAATATGTACAATATTTATAAAAATCCATTGCATTTTTGATTCCACTTAAACAGACTAACCTAAAAACGTACCTTAAAACAATTTATAGGTTATGTTGAAATAAACGAACAAATAGAAAGTGTAAAATTTGCTGAAAAATGCTGCAGTATAATGAAATGTCATCTGTAGAAAATCAAGAATAGACTTGTAAAAGGGTGTTTGAGAATCACTGAAAGCACAGCAATATTGTGTGTGTGCTTGTTTTCTGTGCAGAGTGTGGTATGAATGTTCATCACAAGTGTCAGAAGAAAGTGGCCAACCTCTGTGGGGTCAACCAGAAGCTGATGGCTGAGGCGCTGGCGATGATTGAGAGCACACAACAGGTTAAACAACATCTCATGGATCACAAACACACAGTAATACATCATAAACAGTATAAAGGTGGTACACACAAATACACCCACACATTCACATTCTGAGGGTGGATATATACTCCACTTTGCTGATGATGTTCAGATATGGGAATGAATTCTTTCACCCTTTGTGTCCTTCTCAGGCCCGGAGCTCTAAAGATAACGAAGCAACTGGTCGTGAGGGGACTGTAGGTGTTGGTCAGGCAGGAGTGGTCAAAGAAACCGCAGAGCGTTTACCAGTGCATTCATTAACCCCTGCTCCACTGCTGCCCCGCAAAGGTAACACAAATATACAAACTTCAAGCATGGTCAGAATAAGCCACTCTTACCTGGTATATTAGCACACTGTTTGGTGCCTTAGTGTAGGTTTGGATTTATCAGTAACTTTTGTTAAAAAGTTTGATTCTTTCCTGTTCTAGTTCTAGTCTGGTAGCTTTTAAAAAGCTATATTTGAAGAAAGGGCACATAGGGCACATAGGGCTTGGGTATCAAGAACTTACTAGCTCACATGACAAATTTACCAACTAATGTTGTCCAGCATCTTAGTTTATCAGTTGTTCTCTATTGAGTATCTGCTACTGCATGTAAAAGTGACATACGTAGTGATATTGCACATGATATGACTATTGCATTTGTACTGTAACATTTGATAGTATGCAGTGTACAACTGCACATCATGTAGACAACACCACTAGTTGGAAGTTATATTACATGGTGCATTGCATGACTGGAGAAGCACCATAGTCTACAGTGTACTTTTTATTATGTATGACTTATTAAAACCTTTCATTAGGCTTTTTTATTTTCTTTGTTGGGCTTAATATCCTTATTAGAGGGCTAACCCAGTGGTTTGTCTCAGACTGCTCTGCTTTTCCTTCATTCTCAGAGCATCAGGGTATAGCATGGGATGCCCCGCAGCCAGGGGACAGACCACGCCCCACAGAGGAGTCAGAGCCTCTATACGCTGTCCCACGCAAAGATCACCACAAATTCACCCTCGACGAATACACCCTGCACAAGATGCTGGGAAAGGGCAGCTTTGGGAAGGTGTGTGTATGTTTATTATGTTTATCAAATACAAATATATTAATACAAATCTTAATAAAATAATTATCTTAAATCTGGAGTTATCACAATCACATAGTCACATAATTAGGATTGTCAGACAACCAGCAATGCGGCACAAAATATATCCTCTACAAACATAAATGTGGCAAAAACAGAAGGAATCTGTTCAAAGAATCTGTTATTTCCAATAAATTCCTTTTCTGTGAACCTTTCATGAGAAATAATTCCCAAAAATAAACATTCAACCTGCTATCATTATTACTGGTGAATTCTAAGCTTAGGAGACCATCTACAGTAAATGTTTTTTTGTATTTGTGAAGGTGTTTCTTGCTGAGCTGAAGGCCACAGGTCAGTTTTTTGCGATGAAGGCTCTGAAGAAGGATGTAGTTCTAATGGATGATGACGTGGAGTGTACAATGGTGGAGAGGAGAGTTTTATCTCTTGCTTGGGAGCACCCGTTCCTTACACACCTCTACTGCACTTTCCAGACCAAGGTGACACACACATGCACGCACACACACACACACGCATATACACACATTTTATTGTCGTTTCTTTTTCATTTAAACCTGAAAATAATCAACTGAAAGGTTAAGGACTATAAATATAGCAAAGAAAATGAAACGAGGAAGAAATATTCAACCCTAATCCTAACACTAATATTAATTTAATTAATATTAACTTTAGGAACTAAATGTTATGGTTTCACACACATTATTTTTATAAAATGTATTCTATTACTTCTTTTTTCTCTGCTCAATACATTTTTGTCCTGAAAATGTATAAAAACATAATGGCTGTTTTTAAGAATTGAGTATACGAATATTAACTCTGAGTGGTGTGTGTGTGTGTGTGTGTGTGTGTGTGTACACGGTGTAGGAGAATTTGTTCTTTGTGATGGAGTATCTCAACGGAGGAGATTTAATGTTCCACATCCAGAGCTGCCATAGATTTGACCTGCCACGTTCCACGTAAGCCCCAGTACAACACATGCACACACACACACACACACACTCACAAACAGACACAATCACACACACACTTACAAACAGACACTCACACACACACACACACACACACACTCACGGAAACACACATGCACACAAACACGCATACAAACGCACACAGACACAACCACACCCACACACACACATATACATTCATACAAATATGCATGCAGGCAAACACACCTTCACACACTCATACATACATTATTAAATATATTTACTTCACAGTTGCACAGTTATTCTTCATTATCTCTGTCCTCTCTCTCTGGTAGGTTTTATGCTGCTGAGATCGTCTGTGGGCTTCAGTTTCTGCATTCAAAAGGGATTGTGTACAGGTAACCTCAGGACAAGCTAAAATAAAATGTGTGCACAATTTCATCATTCATAGTGTGTGTGTGTGTGTGTGTTTCTTGTTAAATTTCTGTATATGTGTGTGTGCGCGTGTTTTATCCATTTGCAGAGATCTGAAGTTGGATAATATCCTCTTGGATATCGATGGTCACATTAAAATTGCTGATTTTGGTATGTGTAAGGAGAACATGCTGGGAGATACTCGAACCTCCACCTTCTGCGGGACACCTGATTACATCGCCCCTGAGGTGACACACTCACGACACTTGCTGTAGAAGTTTACTCTCATTTTATAATCTGAATTGGGTCCATCTGTAAAAATCTGTGGTTTATTCTGCACTTGGATGTTCTTGTAAATGTGATACATTTGCTGGACAGGATTAGACACGTTTGACCTCCATTCACCGCTTTTCTGCAGATTTTGCTTGGACAGAAGTACAGCACCTCTGTAGATTGGTGGTCTTTTGGAGTCCTTCTTTATGAGATGCTGATTGGCCAGTCACCTTTCCATGGCCATGATGAGGAAGAACTTTTCCAATCCATTCGTACGGATGACCCATGTTACCCACGCTGGCTGACCAGAGACGCACGGGATATTCTCATTAAGGTATGGCATCATTCATTAGAAGGAATAGTTTGGCATAAAAAGGTACACAAGTTTCCCCTCACAAATATAGTCAGTTAAATGGACACTGTTTGCTTTAACTGTTTTTTTAACTGTAGCTACCTGGCTATCTATTAATGGCAGCTTATACCCTTACAATTATCACTGTGCCTAAATCATCACAGACATTAAACCAAGTTATTAAATAACATCAAATAGCCTTGCTGATGTGTTTTTTGACACTATATAAAACTGTAACTTGTAAAAATTGATTAAATTTAATACTCAAGATAAAAAGTGCCATGTGTACTGATATCATTTGGTCCATTTCTCTTTTTTCTCCTGATGATTCTGCTGACTAATGTATCAAAAATGTATTTATTTTCTCTTTGTTAAAAATCTCTTAGCTATCTTTGTCGCTGTGCTTGGTAATGTGGTCACCTGATGTAAGATGCATGATTTTGCAGCTGTTTGTGCGCGAGCCAGAGCGGAGGCTGGGTGTGAAGGGCAATATTAGGCAGCATCTTTTCTTCAGGGACACAGACTGGAATGCACTGGAGAAACGTCAATTGGAGCCACCTTTCAGGCCTACTGTGGTAAGTCCACAGATGTCTTAATAGTCAAAAATGAAAAGTGACTGCAGAAAAAGTGACTACCCTGTTTGTATGAACCACTGTACAGTATATATGTTATTAGAAATGCAATCCTGATACAGCATGCTGTTATATCCAAACTGGTTTATAGCAGCCTATTACATCAGCACTGCAATCATGATAAAGATGAACAAACAACATTTACAGGGATTGACATCAGTGGTACACAAACCCGAATAGACATCAGTGGTACACAAACCCGAATAGACATCAGTGGTACACAAACCCGAATAGACATCAGTGGTACACAAAATGCGCATCAGACTTCACAGCACAAATGTGTAACTAATTTGTGACTTCACATTGTGCAACCTCCCCGGAACCACAAGAAGACAGATATCTGTGTGTGCACACACACACCATGACCATCCCTCCCCCCCACACCCCTAAAATGGCCGAGACAGAGATCATTTTTATTTTTGGTGTGTACCAATTAATTAATGTAGGTACTACTTAGGTACTCCAGCGAGTTTATACCCACTAATGCTGGTCTTTGTTTGGGTCTCTGTTTCTCTCAGAAATCTCCAAGTGACTGCAGCAACTTTGATAAAGAGTTTATAAACGAAAAACCTCGTCTGTCCAGCGCAGACCGCACCCTGATCAACAGCGTGGACCAGAGCATGTTCAAGAACTTTTCCTTCATCAACCCTGGGATGGCTCGATTTAAGAACTCCTAAGACCTTCAGACACTTAGAATACCTCTGTGCTAGTCTACTTACACTTAGTACTCTGAAAAAGTAATATATTGAAAATATGTGTACACCATTTGCAAATGAATAAAACACAGTGTATTATCGCAACACAAATTTCCAGTTTAGTAACTGGTTAGGTTTTGATTGAATGAAATCTTCAACTTTAGTTGTATTGGAAAAAGATCACATTTATTTAGTTAATAATTATAATAAGGAGAAGGTGGAGCATCTATGAAGCATCTGAAAGTGTTATTTTATTTATGTGGAAATGATGTACATATTTAAACCAAATAAATTCAGTGCATTACTTTTTATGTAAACAGAAGTTCTCAATTCTTAGAGACATTCAGTTAAAGTGGCACAACTGAGCCATTCTCATTAACTAGAGTAATGTTCTGACTGTAACAGTAACTGCCTCCTGCTTGCTGGAACCTCATTGCTGTGGGAAAATCACTTTCTCTGTTTCAAAACATTCCCCATACTTGCACCAGCACAACCAGGTCCATTTAATGCATAACCCTGTCCTTGATTAATTACAAGCTGTAAATAAATGATGCCCATGTTGAGGACATGAAATGATCACATTTGTACTGCTTTAGAAAGGAAATAAGGCTCCATTTCTGAAGGCATGTCATAAATCACCAGTGTGTGGACTGGTATTTGCATGGCATGTATTTAAGCTTCATGAACTCGGTGGGATAATGCAGAATTTGCATGCGTTTTTAGTAAATTCAATGAATACATTTTTAGAATTAGCTACGGCTGCACATGGTCACACATTCATGTGTAAAATCCTAGCTGAGAAAATTCACTGCCTAGCTGTTTCTGGAATGTATTTGGGTGTATGTGAGATTGTATTACTTGTCCTTGTTAGTTGATGAATTGCAGCCAATCAGTGTTTCCATTTGAATAATCATAATATCTTAGTCATTTGTTGAACATGTCATTGTAATTTGAGTTGCTGAAATGTTTGTATTGCAAATGAATAACAGTGTTCTTTCTCAACAGGTGAAGTTGCAAGAAATGTTCAAATGCATTGCTTTTATTTTGTCATTCACGCACAACAACTCATCTCTTTGCAGGTCACTTTACAGTAACTTAAATCCAGTAGAAGGCAGGTGTTTCATGTAAACATAAATATCATATTTTCATGCTGTAGTAGTGATATAAAAACAACTGATCATAATTATGTTTTGTCAGATATAAAAGAACTGGAGATTTCCATGTAAACTAAAGACATATTAATTGCTGTTTGATTTGATTGTGCATAGTGTAAATAGATTTGATATTGAGTTTCTTCCTAGAATGCAGATTATTTAAACAAGTAATCCAGTCATTAATGTTATACTGTTGATCAGTTATACTGTGGTGAGTTAGACAGTACAGTTAGACAAAGCTGTCTGATTCTAGCCCTTTGTCCAACCTTTCCTCCTGACATATTCATTCCATTACATTCCTTCATATGAACATTGCAGGAACATATATGTTACAAACTTAACCAAAAATTAAACAGTACTTCAGTAGAAATCAAGACCACATCCTTAGTGGTGGTGGTGGCGCAGTGGGTAGGATACTTGCCTCTAGACCAAGAGGTCCTGGGTTCGAATCCTACCTTCAGCA
>JBBPDB010012701.1:0-12893 GCA_037974465.1 Brachypetersius altus | reverse complement strand
GTCTCTCATATACACTACTATAGTCTCTCACACACACCACTATAGTCTCTCACACACACCACGATAGTCTCTCACACACACCACTATAGTCTCTCACATACACCACTATAGTCTCTCACATACACTACTATAGTCTCTCACACACACTACTATAGTCTCTCACACACACCACTATAGTCTCTCATATACACTACTATAGTCTCTCACACACACTACTATAGTCTCTCAATTACAAAACATCCCGATCGAGCACAAGCAAGACCCTTCAAGCACACCCATCTGTGTTTTTGAAAAGGCAAAAAAGTTTCCCAGTGATTACAATATATGGGCTGTGGCAGTCTTTGATTTAATACAGTATTTTGTTTTAGGCCTACAGAGAATGTTGTTCTATCTTTCAACAGTTTTAAAGCACTTGTTCTGGATGCACTTTGTTCATGCACTGTGTTCAGAATATTAAAATGAACTTGAATTCACTTGTTTTATGAGAGAAGATATTTAATTGCATAATATTTCAAGTAATTTTATATTGTGCATTGTTTGAATTCTAAATAAAGAGTTCATAGTTTTGTAACAGATACATTTTTTTAATAATATAATAATTATTATTTTTCTGTGTTCTGTGTTTTGTTCCTCAAAATTCAGTGCATTCCTCTTATTTATGTTACAAAATTAGTAAATTTTTCTTAATAATTTAGGAACATAAAACATATTGCCACGAAAATAGGGAAAAAGTTCTTGTTCTCATAAAAAAATCAGTGAATCCGTGAGTCCTGATCCTCGTAAAACTGGGGAATTACTGTACTCCCGATTACTATCCCCTTCATTAAAAACAGATTTCCTACAGTATTCATCGCCCACTGCAGTTCATCTGTTGTCATGCAAAGTTTGTGAGAAACCATCTCATTCTTTTTACCAACAGCAGCAGGACTGTTATTGACCAGATATTATTCGTTTAAACCTTTTTCATTGCAGCAGCAAAACTAACATAGTTGTCTGTGGCATGTTGGCACTTGTTCCAGGAATGGCACCACTGCAAGAGTTTTACACATTATCATCATTGTTAACAGCGGCGTACTACTGAAAAATATCCAGCTAAAATCAGAATCAGAATTAGAAAACTTTCTTGATCTTAAAGGAAACTGCTTATGTTATGACAGCACAAAGATTGTAATGTAAAGTCTAAATAAATGTATAAAGAATCTATAGAAAAAACTCTGTGTCAGAGTGAATGGTGAGCCTCGTGCCTATTATTCCCAGTACCTGCGACCCTAGTGAAGATTGGGTAGTACAGAAAGTGAGTGATTGACCGAAAAACTACCGAAATACACTATGCAAATGCTGGGTATTAAGACTATAGATAAGTGACTTACAGTTACATATATTTATAACAACACAGATGGTTGGCATGGAATGGTTGTCATACTTTATAATTTACAAAAATAAAAAGAAATTTACAAAAATAAATTGCAGTGGTCTCTTATTTTTTTCCAGAGCTGTGACTATACAAAATATACAGTGGTGTTGTTATTCCATAATGTGGTCATTGCTACATAGACAGGATTTATAATACAATGTCTTCTGGGATTAATGTCAAAATGTGCTACTACAGCAAAAAAGGGAAAAAATACATGTAGTATATTGAAGAAATGGAAAACTGAAACTGTACTAAACTGTAGAAAAGAGTGGAAGGGACATATTTTATAGTGCCTGATGATGTTTCAATGATTGATTCAATGTTGCATTAATCATGATACATCCAACCTTTATGTTACCAGAACTGGTTTAGAGTTTTCCATGACTTCAATGATTTGGATGTACACAATGCTGGAATATGTGTGTACAGAACTAAAGGCATTGTAATTTGTTAGGTATGGTATGGTGTATGTTATTAAGCATAACTTAAGTGATTCATGCAAATACCCTGAATCAAATGTAGAAGTCATTGGGTTTGTGCTTAAATAGCCTTTAAATCATAGTAAAAAAACAACAAAACTAACATCAACTACACAACAGTTGTTTTGTTGATCATAAAGTTTAGTAGTCCCCGCTGAATGTCTCTGGGTTTTTATTTTTTGGCACTGCTATTCATCAGCTATCAACAAATCCAATGTAAATGGGTCTACTGGTACAAAAAGGGCTAAGGTACCTCTCAACGAAATAAAATAAAAGAAGGTTTAATAATTGACATTGTTTTTCTCGCTGTTAACAAATATATTTTGGAAAAAAAATATTTTGGACTTCTGTGATCCTACAAGCGCTAGTACCACCATCAGGCCATTAAAAATATAAGAACCATTTCATTAAATAGCAAATACTGTAGTTTGACAATTGCCATAACTGGAAGTTTGTAGCAATGATATGGTTTATTTGGTTATCAAGAGCATTAGGACATCAGTCGTGCCCTGTTTTAGATCATAGAGAGCTAGTGGTATTAAACATATGGGAGGATGGAACAAAACTAAATGCAAAGAAACAAACAGAGCAAAACATACAACACACACATAAAACGGCTTCTAGACACCAAATTTTGGGTCAGTTATATAAAAAAGACATATGTGACTGTTCGTTGCAGTTAATTAAAAAATAATCAGTCTGTCAATACTTCTAGATGTCGAGTCATTCCTGTGAAAGGCTTGGTTAGAGCCACTATGACTCAACTTGTCCAAGGCCAAAATTCCAATTCTGAAATATTCAGTAATATCCTGTGAATTGTGTGTATTTAGATTTTAAATCGAACAATTACCAATGACATATTCCTAGCTGCAGATTCCGGTTTCATCACCATCCTCATCCTCCTTGACCTCAGCGCTGCCTTTGACACCATCAACCACTCCATCCTCCTTTCACGTCTCTAGGATTCTGGGATAACTGGTACAGCCCTTGCCTGGTTCACCTCATATCTCTCAGACAGACAACATTACATCTCCATCAATAACTGCAAATCCTTCACCCTCCCTGTCACGCATGGTGTCCCCCAGGGCACTGTACTTGGCCCCGTCCTTTTTTTTTTCTTTACATCGTACCCCTTGGTGTTACACCTATGGGTGGTGGTGTTAGGGGACGGCCGCTTGAGGGCGTCCTGGGGTTTTGTGTTATGTGTTGGTTTTGTGTTCATGTATTTTTGCTTTTGTGGAGACCTTTATTTTGACACCCTGAGTACCCCAGCTAAGGATAGAGAACAGCTGTAGGGGGTACTCAGGGCTTATTGTAGTGACTATTTAAGTTGTGTTGATGTGTACCTCAGGGTCGGTCAACCGTTACAAACCCATTGCAAACCCGTTGCTACCTATTGCTTATGTTTTCCTTAGAACCACAGTCACGCTGTTTTTGATGCAGAAGTCTTTCAGTTCTTGTTTTGCCTTTTATTTTGAGTATGCTAGAGTTTCGGCCCTCGTGCCTTTTTGTTTATAGTTTTGTTTTCTAATAAAAATCATTTCAAAACCATGGAAGCCTGCAGACAGTCATGTGTCCATTGGGGAAACTCGGGGAAACGTGACACTTGGACAGATCCTCTGCCAGAATAGACTTCAATTCCACTGCTACACTGACGATATCCCAGTGACCAGCGCCCTCTGTTGACTGCAGGACCAGATGACTGTTTGCCTACATCGGACTATCTCCACTCCCCTACTCACTCCCCTTTGCTAGTCATGTCTCATGTGTTTTATGTGTTTATGTGCTTTGTTGCTGAGGGTTTTTTTCCTGTTCCCAAACATGCCCTTTCCTCATGTATTCTATTCTATTTCTTTTTCTCTTCCCTTGCTACCTCTCATCTGACCTGTTCCCCCAAAGTGTGAAGTTTGTGTATGTATGGTCAGAGGGGTCCAATTTCAATGCATGTAACAGTGTATGTGACAAATAAAGGCTTATCATCATCATCATCATCATCATCATCCAACTCTATCTCTCCTCCAAGACATTAACATTAAATAACTTCCTTCGACTCAACTGCAATAATTATGAAATAATCACATTTGGCCCACTCTCCCTCACACGGTCTGTCCAGAATTTTGCCCCTAACACTGATGGCTCCCGTGTTGAGTCCTCCAACCATGTTGGCAACCTTGGAATCATTTTTGACTCCCCCACCCCCTCTTTTGTACCTCACATCAATCAAGTCACCAAATCAACCCTCCTGCACCTCCGAAATACTGCCCAGTCCTCACCCTTCCTTGTCTTTCACTGCAACTGAAACCCTCATCACCTCCAGACTCGATTACTGCAACAGCATTCTTTACGGCCTCCCATTCAAAACCCTAAATAAACTACAATCTGTCCAGAACTCTGCTGCCAGGCTGCTCACCTCCACTCGTCGATGTGACCACATCATCTTTTAAATCTAAGAAAAACTCCAGGTAGCCATTACCCAGCTGCACACCTGTTGTATCAACTTTGGACCAATCAAGTCCCTTTGCCTTTAAACACTGCATTTACCGCATTTAGAGCTTTAGGTCCTTCACGGTCATGTCAGCTCAAGGAAGGTGGACACAGATGTTAAATAGAACACAAAAGGCACATAAACAGCCACTTAAGGACAAGGGGCTTGGTAGAACAGAAGTACAAGAAAACTCTTTTTGAGTCACAGGGAAGGGACCCGCTCTTTTCTGGGATAGACTTCCTTCCCGCTGATATGGTCCTGATACATGGTTTGCTCTTATCCAGGAGCCAAGAGCAACACAAGGGTCAGACAACTTGGAGTGGTTTCAGTCTATGAGAGACACACAAGAGCCAAGTCAAAGTCCATCAGCATATGTTAACTGAACCTCTTACACCAAAAGAGACTGCAGTTCCTCCTCTGCCAGCCCGCTCAGTGAGGGTGTGACAGCAACGCAGACAAAACACAAAGGCAAGGGAGAAAGCTTGTCTGACAGATGATGGTTGCATGTGAATGACAGGGCTGCTGGACTGGCTGGGATTTTAAAGCAAATACATGAACACAAGGATCAATCACAAAGACCAAACAATGATCACTGAATTAACAGACAAGACAAGACATCTGGAAACTCAAGGGGAAAATACAGCAGGTAATCACTGGGGAGAACACGAGGACTGACATGAGACAGGTACCACATGTACCAAATATACTGACAGCTGGACAGGGGGGGTGTCAGGGAAACCCCAGCTCAGAAGTCTGGTAAACTAGATCGCTGGGGGTGTAGCAGAGAATGTGATATTCAGATTGAAGGTTCATGATGAAGGGCTCATTATTTTGAACCAGGTTGAACCTACCACACCCTGCAATAATGAGAGAAATCTAAAAGTCTCTAGTAAATATCCAAGACTCTGGATCCAAGACTCTGGATCCAAACAATCCAGAGACTCTTAAATGTTAGTAAAGGTTAACAGTGTGAGAGACCGCCACAGCAAATCAAACTAGGAAAATGAGACAATATAAAATGCTTGTTCTCTTTTCGTGTTTACACCACTGAATTACAATTCTGTTATAATGCTAATTTGTGCTCTGTGGGTTTATTGTAGTGTTAGTACCAAACCATTGATTCACTTTCTCACACTGACTTTAGCATTACCCTACTTGAAGTTATCTGTTCTCTCTTTTTTGTGTGTGTGATGAGACCTACTGTAAACTATTGTAATAATGATAACAGATTTCAGGTTCAAACACAATGAAGTTAAGGAGACAGAGTGAAACTTTTTTTTCTGTTATTTTGCATCGTCGTGTCCTTCCTGGAGGTGGCGTTATCTGGAGTTGGGGTAGGTTGTTTGCATATTAAACACTTCAAGCCTAAATGAACACCCATGATTTCTTCCTGCATATAAACAATACTACAGCATTAGCATCCCAGTCTAGAAGAATTATATATATCCTCCAGAAACTGACATAAGCTAGTTCGTCATTCTGGGTCCTTTATTGGCCAAGTTGCTTGGGCCATATAAAAGCTCATGAAATCAAAAAAGCCAATGATCCACTGACTACCTGCATTTCAGCCTGAGTGTTTGTGAACACATCTAATTAAACTGTAAACCATCTGGCCAACCATATTAATTCATTTCAATTCAATTTTATTTATATGGCGCTTTTTACAACCAGGTTGTCACAAAGCAGCTTTACAAAGTCCAGGTCCGAATCCCTAGTGCGTATGCCAAAGGCGGAAGAGGCGAAGAAAAACTCTCTCAGCTGGAGGAAGAAACCTCGTGAGGAACCAAGACTTAAAAGGGGAAACCGTCCTCCTCAGGTCTGCCCAGAGAGAAGGGAACGAGAATAAAAAATAAATAACAAGAAAAGGTGTTAATGAACAGGATTATAGGCAGATAGGCCCTCTACGGCTTACAGAGTTGGTTGGACTAAGTGTCCACAGAGGAGAGAGTTAGTTCTGTTTAAATTTGCTGAGGATTATTTATATCTGTGAAGAGTGCATCTCTAGCCCGAGCAGCCTAGCTAGAAAGGGCAGAACCGAGAGGTATGATGGGTATAAGAGCGCCCTGGGACACTGTCCACTGTCACAAACCTGAGTGAACATGGTGGGGGGACAACGCCAGTGTCCCAGTTTACTTGAATTCTCTGACATTCACTTGAATGAGTGGTGCATCTCTGCAGTGCCCCCTCTGGTTCAGCTTTACTAGAGGTGCACACATTAGTACAGGGGTCACCAAACTTTCCGAAACTGAGAGCTACTTCACAGACAGTATGGAATAATAATGGAAACTGACATAAGCTAGTTCTTCATTCTGGGTCCTTTTTGGACAGGCAGCTTAGGCCATAAAAAGCTCATAACATCAAAAAGGCCTGACATTCACTGATCAGATTGTCTGCATTTCAGCACCCCTTGTATGTTAGTAAACACATCTTGAATCGTAATCCAACTGTCCAATCATATCACTGCATGTAAAATTCACACTGCTCCACCCCACCCCTGTCCTTGGACTCACCAGAGTTTGCAGCTGAGATGAATTTATAGTACTGAAGAGGAAGGTTGTCTTTAAGTGTGTCTGAATATGACTGGAGTTTTATATCTAACTATTCTAATGACCCAGTGTGAGTATACATCTTTACCAATCGTTAATCCTATACACAGCTGATCTGAAAGAGGTGTAGATCTTAAGTTCTCTTTATGGCATTTAATAGATAACTGCTTTTGTGAACCCGGTCATTTTAAGGTGGATTTGGCCTTGGAGACTATATCTCACAGCTGGGATCAACAGTGAGGGTACAGCCTGGGATCTCCACAAGCCTCAACTGTCACGTTCAGCTGGGTGGGCATTTTATAATATTCTGGATGAAAATTCCTCTTGACAACATACATCCCGTATGTATAGCTACAGCTAGATCATTAGAGAACAGTGTGGTAAAGTCTAAAGACTTCGAAAAGATCTCCAGAATCAATGTGACATGGAACCAAAAGACCTTCAACTTGTTATTTTTGTCAGTGGAACAAGCAGATATCGCAACATACATTTGTGGAGCACACAATTACGGACAATTTTTTTTTGGAAATGGGAGTACATTGATATTTGAGGAACACGATGATGGTGAGTATGAAACAAATTCTAGCTTTAAAGGTCATAGCGGACATTTTTGCCATTCCTTTAGAATTATGCCATTATGAAGACTGAATCTAAAACTAATTTCATCTTCATGCTTTTTATTACAATGGTTTAATCTTAATACAAGTGTTCAATATGTTTGTTAAAAAAAAGACAAAAAAAAGTATCATTAAATGCTATCTTTTTCAGTAGCTAACAAAGTAACATGAAACACTGCAAATTATACCATTTTGTTAAATATAGCGTAAACTGCATGTAGCCCGACATAACCAGTTATTATCTGAGGGGCCAATGGGCAACAGTAAATAAATGTATGAGCTTGTTAGCTAATTGATATATCAAACATGCTTTTCCAGTTATCTCTTTTGTTCCAGTGAAGTTAAAGCTATTGCTTTCATAATTAAGTACGTATTAAGTACGGTATTTATATTCATACACTTCTAAAATGTGGGATTTTATACCTGTATTTGGTTGTCAAAGTAAAATGATTTTATTAATTGTAAAAGATTCCATACTTCTCTATTACAGTGGTTTCCACAAATTCACCCATCAATGACAAAGATGGTATGTATGTAAGATGGTACCATTCAGTTATTATGATAATACTACTATGATAATACTTAACTGAAATTTAAGAGTTTGCTTAGGTGTGAAATGAAGTTTAAAGGAAATATTTCAGTAAAAATATTACCTTAATTATAATCATAGGGAAAAATCAAGTCTTTGAAAACCTAGTGCCAGTCTTAGCAGCAACCAATGGGGCATCGATTTTTCTCATCATTTTGCTCTACTACTACCATTTAAGAAAGATTAAATCAGGTAAGACTGTCACTGTTACACTGCCATCACATGATGTTTATCTACACATTAAATAATTATAATTATAATTAATAGAGTGTGTTCATTGTATGCATTTGTGTATATTTTTGCAGGTGTATCAAGTGAAGTCAGCTGTGCAAGTGACAAAGTAGGTGTTAGTAAAACATGGTTAGATGAAATAATTATACAACAAAATGTTTATAATCTTAAAGCAATGCAAGTTGCGCCATGGTTTTTTCCCACTGCAATATCTACCATTAACATGCATTCATTTATTCATTGATTTTCTGAGCCGTTAGTTCTAACCATGCTGTACTAGAATAACAGTGCAAAATTCAAAGAAACAGTCTGGACAGATCGTCAGTCTGTTGGAGGGCAGGCAGACACACAAATATACTCACATACACAGTCACACCTTGATGCAATTTGGCCCCTTCAGTTCACCTAACATACATGTCTTTGCACTGTGGGGAACAGGAGATAATACCCAGCCAACAATCTGCAAATATGGGAAACCATGTAGCATCCCTGAGGAGTGAGCAAACGTTTTTGCTAGACTTGCCACTAACCTAAAAATACATAAAACCACAATAAAGAAATAAACAATATATACAGATAGACAGACAGACAGACAGACAGACAAATAAATCCATATATACATACATACATACATACGCAGCATTAGTGGCTATCAAAGAAGAACCAGAACTCAATTACAAATATGCCTCAAAGTTCGTCAAGGTTGGCTGATTGTCCAGTTCAGGGTTTAGATGACATGGTTTAGTTTCTGATCACTCAGACACTGCTAAATATTCAAAGGCATTGTTTTGCTTGAAAAATAAATATTTATATTGAAAATGGCCTTTGATATTAATTGTGCAGAGGGGAGACATGTTAAAAAGAAGACCTGGATAAATATAGAATTTGTGCTGCACAGAACAGTTAAACAGTTGACATTTACGATGCTCTGTGCCATGCATAAAACTGCTGAGATGGCCCAGTTAACTTTGAGGGTTTATATCTGGGACATGGCTGCCGGCAGCATCACAAAGATTTCTCAAATGTTGACATCTACATTTAAACCTTCAGCCACTAAGAATTTCTGAAAAATGGGTGAGTACTTATGTTGTGTAAAGATCTGAAGGCTTAAACCAAATCAGATGTGCCTTTAACATGTTATCTTTTTTTGCAAACAGAACACAGATGAAGTAAACTATGCTGCTCTCAATTTTGGCCACAAACAGAGAAGAACTGTACAGAAGAGGAGTGAAATGGACACAGTGGTCATATATGGATCTGTGCGACACCAAGAGGGATTATAACTCAGTTCAGTTGCACATATTAAATGCAAAGTGCAGAGTCTACATTAATAATGCTCTTAATTTTTTCCCCATAATGTATTAGCACTGATTCCCAAGCCTACATACATACAATCACATCATTTCTGTGGAAATGAAGTGTACAGCACTTCGTTGTAACCTGTATGTTCCATTTTCCGTGACTTTTATTTTGCTGTAAAAAGTCTCTTTTTGTCAAATAAACATTCAACTCTTATTAAACAGACCATTAGTGTAATGAAGAAATATTTTTCTTGATACTTCAGATTTCCATTCGCCATCCACTTTATTAGAAACAGATTTCCTGCAGTTATTCTCACCATCCACTTTCTAAGGCTCAACATCAAAATATAGCAAATATGTATGCAGGTATTAGCTGTTGTCACACAAAAATACCTCTATTACTTTCTCTTTTACATTTGGGTCGCAGCAGTTGTTTGTGTCATGTTGGTACTGTTGGTGATGCAGGAGTTTTAGCTTCACTGTTAGGTTAACAGTGGCCCACGGCTGAAAAATATCCAGCCAAAATCAGAAAACTTTACTAATCCCAGAGGATTTTGCTTATTTTATGAGTGCAAAGACACATTGAGAAACAGAAACAAGAACAACATAAAATGTGAAGTGTAAATGACAAAAAAACGTAATGTGTGTGTGAGTGAATGATGTGTGTGCCCCGCCCACTGTCTCTGCCTCACGCCAATATGTCCCAGGATAAGCTCCAGGTTTCTGCGACCCTGGTGAGGATTAAGTGGTTACAGAAAGTGAGTGAGTGAGTTTAAAAACTCATTTTAAATACACTGTGATTACAAATACAAATGCTGGGTATGAATACTAAAGATAAGTAACTCACAGGTAAGTAAATATAACAGCACAGGTGGTAGTTAAGAGTATGTTATTGGTTCTGTGGTCTGAACCTATGACTGATGAAGGGTCAACAATTCCTAACCTGAAGGTAAAAGAATGAAACACAGTTTCTCTGTTCACTCAATCACACTTTACTAAAATGATTTAGAAAGAAATCAACAAAGTGTGCTGTACCTCCAGGACTACTAAAGAACCCTGGCCTACTGTGTGTCAACTGCATTACTATCACACCGCCAGCAGAGGACATCTTGTGCTAAAAAAAAACATATAGGGCCAGTTTCCCAGACAGGGATTAAGTCTAGTCCTGGACTTTATTTCCCTTTCAAAAGAAAATCTCCATTCATGATAAGGTAGCTTCACTAATACTATAACCTATTTGGTAAGTTTGGGAACTGCTGTTGATTTAAAAAATGAAGTATTCCAAAATGTGGTCATTGCAACTGAGAAGATTTAGAATAGAATGTCTTCTGGGACGAATGTCAAAATGTGCTACTGTAGCAAAAAAGGAAAAGCAAACAATATGTAGTAAATGGAAATGGAAGCATGCAATTGTACTACACTGTAGAAAAGAGTGGGTGGAAATTATTTGGATGTACACAATGCTGGGATAGGTGTGCACAGATCTAAATGCATTGTAATATGTTAGGTAGGGTAGTGTGTATCATTAATTATAACTTATGTGACTCATGCAAATACACTCATGACGCGTAGAAGTTATTGCATTTATGCTTAAGTAACAAGTCCTAGTCAAAGCCAACATAAACTTAAACATCAGCTACACAACATTTCTTTTGTTTGTTCGTTAAGTTCACTTTTTTTGCCACATTCAAAAAACCAGAATTTCATTTTTTTTATAGACGGTAAAAAAAAAACAACAACAAAAAACATGGTTTAGATTCTGGTTTCTATTTTTGGAATTTCATATTCATGAGTTACACTCTTAAAACTGAAAGTGCCAAATGTAACCATTAACACACACATTTTCCATGGTATATGGTAAGATGGCCCAGTTAACCTTGAGGGTTTATATCTGGGACATGGTTGCCAGCAGCATCACAAAGACTTTTCAAGACTTTTACATTTAAACCTTCACCCACTAAGAATTTCTTTAAATGTACAGTTCTTCTCACATAATCAACACCATATTTGTTGGATGCATGATGGTCCATCCCTACAGTATAGTTAAAGACACATACAAAGTCTATACTATAGTTCTTGTAAAATATACCACGGTTTTCCCCCTTTCTGAAACAGTTTATTCTTTGTCACCCATTTGTTAATTTATATATTTGTTCATCACACATCAGAGGACTACTACTGGTGTATTCACCAAATCAGATGTGCCTTTAACATGTTATCTTTTTTTGCAAACAGAACACAGATGAAGTAAACTATGCTGCTCTCAATTTTGGCCACAAACAGAGAAGAACTGTACAGAAGAGGAGCGAAAAAAGTGCCAAATGTAACCAAAAAGGGATTTTAAAATAAGGCCAGAAAGACCCAATTTAGGTTCTGTGAAGAACACTAGAGGGAATTATACTTTTATGAATAGCATTTTCAAAAAACCTCCATGCACTTTAGAGCTTATACACTGGTTAAATGTTGTACATACATCCATGTAGCTTAGCCAAGAACCATTCAGGAATTTTTTTAAAGAATGTAGTCTCTCATTGTGGGTATGGGCATGTTCCTCATGTTCCTTAGGGCCTCTCATCATAAGTGACAAAAAGTCCAAGAATTAATTGAGAAAAGCTTTCTAGCACTGATATTTTTCAGCTGTCATAGTGAACAAATCAAATGTAATCAGGAGAGGCTTTAAGTTTTGAGGTAAGTGAACTTCTAATAGGAAGTAAACAGAACAAATAGCTGTGTTTTACATTCTGTTTTACTGTATCTGAAGTTCCGTGAATCAAAACTTTTAAAGCAGAACAGCCATTTTAAAGTTCAAATAGTCTTTAACCTTTTAACTGCTAATTCTTCTTCTCCTTGATCTCATTATTATTATTATTATTATTATTATTATTATTATTATTATTATTATTATTATTATCATGATGATTATTATTATTATTAGTATTATTATTATTATTATTATTATTATTATTATCATGATGATTATAATTATTATTAGTATTATTATTATTATTATTATTATTATTATTATTATTATTATTATTATTATTATTATTGTTATTATGGGTATTAGTATGGGTTCCTCATTCCAGGTATGGACAAGTTCTCATGTCAAGTTCTCATGTCCATAAAAAAATGTTTATACATATACAGGTGCTGATCATATAATTAGAATATCTTCAAAAAGTTGATTTATTTCACTAATTCCATTCAAAAAGTGAAACTTGTATAATGTAT
>JBBPDB010012664.1:0-12894 GCA_037974465.1 Brachypetersius altus | reverse complement strand
ACACACACACACACACACACACACACACACACACACACACACACACACACACACACACACACACACACACACAGGTGGAACACATGAGAACCAAAAAGAAAGCAGCTGATGCAGACAGGCACATGACACAGGAATAAAACCACATGACTGGACCATACACGTGACCAAAGCAAAACCCAGCAACCCATACCAAAATAAGAGCCCCCTCAGAACTCTGGTTGTTCTGGTTCTGTTCACAGTAGAAACATGAACAAACTGAACAGAAGTAACCATCAATACATGAACAGAAAAACCAAGAACTAACAGAACCAGGGAAAAAAACAACTGAAAAGCAGTGGCTAAGACCCGCCACTGGCCAGGCCCGTTACAGTCGGTCTGTCTAGAAATGTTTGGATCCAACGGAGTGCTTTAGTGACCATCAGCCATCAGAGCGAGACATAATCAGTAGATTAAAAAATACTGTTGCAGCTCTTTACCAAATGTCCTCATGTTTGCCCATTTCTTTCCTGTTGGTCTGTTTTTTGTCACAACCTCCCTTTGAAAATCTTCTGTTGCAGATTTAGAGCAGTTCATGCTGGGTCAAATGGCTCTTTCTTGTTAAAGGAAGCTGTTCTTGACCACTATAATGTGGGACCCTCTCGTTCATTTACACAGACCTAAGGCATTTCATTAGCTTTCTTCACAGTAATCAGTGACTTTTTGTATATAAGAGAAATGACATTGTAGGTAACTTCTTAAGTGGGTGCTTGATGACCTTTAGTTTGTTTGGTAGCCACAGACTCACCAGCATAAAGTACTTGACTGGAATCCACAGGAAATCCTTCCTTCCCAACACCATCAAACTCTGTAACTCCGCCCCCTGTCACACATCCACACAATGACCTGATGTGACTTTGTTGTGCAATTTCTTAAAATCACTGCCACATTTCACTATGTGCATTACTATTTACTATTATGTGCAATAGCCTGCCATGTCGAATATTGTGCAATGGTCTTATCAGATGCTAAACATTAACATTGTGTGCAATTTCAGAATAAAAATGTTGTGATACGACTTTTTAAAAACAAAACATAGAAAAACTAACAATTGAATTTTTACCCACTTTTCTGTTAGCATCCTCTGTGTCTCCACAGGCTGAGAATCACTGTTATAACTACAGGCTTTTGTCTCCACAGCGCCTTCTGCTGCAGGACCTGCATGACAGTCATGTATGTAACTCTCTTCTGGTGGCGGAAAGCGAAGAGGACATTTGGAAAAATGAGTCTCTCTACAGGCAAAGAATGGCCAACTCAGATGGTAAAGAAGTTTAACAAACACTTATTTTTTATTTCAACAACACATACATCTGTACCTTTTATGCTCTTTCCTCTTTATGAATGTTGTGTTTTGTGCCTGCCTCTTTATAACAGTCAGGGAAATGTAAAGATAATATTAATAATATTATTTAATGAATTAATTAAAAAATAGAGAAAAATGTAGGAGTAATCATTTTTACAGTTCAATATATTACTGTTCATCCGCCGGCGAGTTGTATTGTTTTAATAACTGGCACTAAAATACATGAAGAATTATATATTGCCACAAAAAAAATTGTATCTGCTGTTTCCACAAACTTTTCCAGAGCGCATAGATTGCCGATATTTAAACCTTTCTCTTACTCTCTGTGAGAGAGAGAGAAAGATAGAGAGAGAGAAAGAGAGGGGGTAGAGGGAGAGGGGGAGCGTGAGAAATAAAGAGAGAGAGAGAGAGGGAGTGTGTGTGTGAGAGAGAGAGAGAAAGAGAGGGGGTAGAGGGAGAGAGGGAGCGTGAGAAATAGAGAGAGAGAGAGAGAGAGAGAGAGAGAGTGAGAGAGAGAAAGAGAGGGGGTAGAGGGAGAGAGAGAGAGAGAGAGAGAGAGAGAGAGAGAGAGAACATATTTAAACCTCTCTCTCGGGATGGGGCATTTTTAGGCATTTGTTCGGAGCACATGGATTGCCGGTCCGCCCCTCTGGACCGCGGCCGTCGGCCTGTAATTCTGGCCCGAGACGCTGAGCTGCTTTGCCAGAAGGTGCAGGGCGTTTGGGCGACAGGGCTTTTAGTAGAATGAAATGAAAACAGGAGGACATCAGCCAATAACTGGAAATCTAGCTGAATTTATATTTGGATTACTATTTATGTTGGTAGTAAATTCTATATTTGTAATCATTTAGAACTAAAATGAGCAACAACAAAAAAAACGGAGAATATTTGCAGGTTCCGCGTTATTTTGGAGATTTGCAGGTAAAACGTTCAGTTTTGTTCCCGAAAAAACCCTCGTGTGATCCGCATAAAACTGGCGGATTACTGGGGGGGGGGGCATTTAGGAAATACTTCAGACTTTTGTTACACAAACACATTTGAAACACACACACATTCACATATGAAACCGTTGCTCATGCATCCATACTACTGAAACCTCACACACACAGATATGAAACACTCATACAGATCCAGGTGAATCTGTTTGTCTATCTAGGCTCTTCTCATTTAAATGAAATACCTTTTTTTATTATTATTTACCTTTTTCTCAACATTATCGGTGTTATAAACTGACTATAAACTGAATGAACTGTATAAACTTAGAGAGCATTTTTCAACAAGGCAGCATATTTCATCAGAAGAAAATGCTTCCAGTGCCTGTGCTTGTATGTACTTTGCAGCTTAGGTCACTCTCAGTCTCTCTCTGCTTCTCTCCCCCTTCTTTCCTTCCTCTTGTCGTGCCTTTTTCTTCCTTATCCCCTTGTTCTGACCTATTTAATGTCTCGCTGTCTCCCTTCCCTTGTCTTTTTTTATTCCTTCCTTTCTTGTTTTCTTTATCTTTACATTATATCTTCACATCTTTGTCTCTGTCTACATTTATTAATTCCATTTATAACATGTATTATTTCTCTCTGACCTTTCTTTCTTTCCTCCTTTGATATGTATCTGTTTCTTTTCTCTTTTCCACTGTATTGCAGACTATAATGCAGATGAAAGCTATCAACCAAGAGATTATTTGGCTGCCACTATGCACTTCATGCCGGGCCACTTTGCCTGTGATGTTGTCTGGAGCACCATCATACACATCCACCCCCGCTTAAAGATGGGGCCCAACATGGGAGTGGCTCGAGGTCAGTAGTACAAACCGCATTAAAAACCTGAAAAGGAAATTTGCTCCGGAACTCAAGCCCAGCTCACACTTGTCTGGATCGTTGCCATGGAAACGGGATGCTATTTCGAATGTTGGATTCCGTTTTGGAAAGTTGAGCATGTTCAGTTTTAGAAAATTATATTTGCACGTATCTAATCAGAATGCAACAATAGAGAAACACAAACAGACAGATGGCATGAGCCACTTTTATGAAATTCTCAGATTGGTGGCTGTCTTACCAGATTCAGACTCAATCAGACTGCAATAATGCATTCAGCTCCCGAAACAGATCCACACAGGTGCCCTGACTCCTGACTGAGCTTTGTGTTGGACGTACGATTCATATATCAGAACACTTTGCAGAGAGGGATGATGAACCAAGCTGTCATGACCTATATCTTTTCTGAACTATTACTTTTACTTAAAACTACTATAATCTATTAGTTAAAACTTGGATTCTGTTTGTTTCGGTGTGTTTTTTAGAACTAGTTGGATAAGTGTGAACTGGGCCTAATAAAACAGATAATGGATGCTATATAGCAGTGGCCCCCAAACCCCGGGCCGCGGACCAGTACCGGGCCGTGGGTCATGTGGTACCGGTCTGTGGGCTGCACAGAAAAAATAATAAATAAAAAAAACTTGAAAATGAAAATGTTGTTAATAAAGCTGCGAGTACACACTGGATTTACGTTTCTTATTATATTTTAAAGATACCCCCATTATTATATTTTTAAAATATCCCCATTTTTATGCGTATCATTTATTTGTATAAATGCGTATATTTATATTTATCTGCCGCTCCTTAAAGGCCGCGCCGTGAACATAGTTTCTGATATTAAACCGGTCCGTGACCTAATTAAAGGTTGGGGACCGCTGCTATAACATATACAGTCTCTGTGTATCGCCACTTTAAAACCATACTGGCTACTTTCTGACCACAGAATTTTTCTTGACAATATTATTCTGTATTATTGATTATTGTTGAAAGTTGTTCACGGCCCATAAGTATCCTGTCAAAAGTGTCTTGGTGGTCAGAAACTGACCACTGATGAAGGACTGGAGAGAGATTAACTCAAATTGTATCTGTAAGCTGTGAGTGTTCAGTGCAAACAAATGTGTTTTCCTTTTTTCTCTTGTAGCGATCCAGGCCCTGCGTTCAGTGCTGAGTGCCTTCAGCGTGGTCAACCGCAAGAACATGTTTGTGTACCAGGAGCGCACTACCAAATCAGTGTTCTATCTCAGGTCAGTCTGATTTCTATGCTGTCTCTACAGTCACTCTGAGCTGCTGCTCTACCAGGATCATAGTAAAATCTCTGTGTGTTTGATGTGATGCATCTCATGAAAGCCTTCAACAATTACTGCAATGCTGTAATTATAAAATGCACACCTGTGTATTTAAAATGCCTCTGTCTCCAAATCACTCACTTTTAATTTGGCATTGCCAAAGCGTCACTGAAGTTGAAACAAACTGATCTGTCTCTCTTTTTCTCTTTCTGTCTCTGACCCCACAGGCTCTCTGAGACCTCTCAGACTGGAAAGTACAGTGATTTGGATGGTAACCTCCACGTTTCTCGCACCGTGGGCTTGGCTCGCAGCCAGGAGCCACTGCTCTCTGAGGACGTCACGGTAGCATTCACCATCTTAGCTTTTTCTTCTTCCTTTTTTTTTTATTTGGGTTTTGGATTTTTAATGTAGGCATCCTACAGATGCAAAGCTAGTTGTGCTCTCATGGGCTCCTAGCCACGGATGGCTGCAGCACAATCGCAAATCGAACTTGCGCCATCAGGTTTTTTTTTCTTACATTAGTTAGCTGTGACACGGGAACTTTTCGGTCAAGCTAAAAGGGCGGTGGGGCAAAGGAACTTGCTGAAAAAAAGTTTGCGAAATACCTCTTGTCTAAATGACTTATTTAGTTGATTGCACATCCTCTACAGGAAACAATCTCACCACATAGAAATTGTGCACTCAAAAAAAGACTAATATATAGACCATAATATATTCATTATTGAACATGAACTATTAAATGTGCTGTAACTTAAAAAAAAAGTTGCCTGTAAAACCCCAAGCCACTTTTCTTTTTTTTTTAATTTTATTTTTACAAATTTTAAAGACAGGAAACAGCACACAAATTATTATAAAACAAAACAAAAACAAAACAAAAAAAAAACCGCACAAGGGTATACATGAAAATAATATACAAAAAAACTAATAAATAAATAAAACATATCTTAAACTACACATCAGACGTGAGTGAACAGTATTGTGTAATTAAGTGAAAATAAGGTCAGGTCTGTTGGTCTTCACATACTTAACCCGTTTATCCCACTGTGTGTTAAAGGGTTGCAGTGCATGATTAACCGATGCAGTTATCTTTTCCATTTCGTAAATATCCCTTGTAACTTCCACCCAGGCCACTTTTCATGGGGGTAGAAATGTGCTCTATAGAGGATGTGCATGGTTTTTACTCAGCAAAACAGCAAAACATCATTTCGCAAGGTGCACTGAAACTTTAGATAAGACAGTATGAATGAATGACCTTTTAAATAACGTAATGCTTTTGCTAAATTAGAAAGCACATGAGCTACTCTGTTTGAAACACACAGCACAATGTAGGTTCTCCAGGAGAACATTTCTGATTGAAACAAATTTGATGCTGCTCAGTGTCTGATTCATTCTCGACTCAGGGTTTTATTTTTAAATGTATAAAACTAAAATTAGCTTCTGCAGCTAATGCCACAGACCAGGCCAGGTCTCATTTATAAAACGTTTTGGTGTACGCGCGACCAAAAGACGTAAATGGCGTACGCAACGTAAAAGTCCGATTTATGAAAACGTGCGCACGCACACTTGCAAGCAAAATACACTTTATGAATTGCATTCTATCTGGGATTGTTTGCACGTGAATTTGCCGCACAGTTCGCCCTCGACACGCCCCCCTTCAACCATACATGGTGAATGCAAATCACCTCATGAATATTTCAGCCTCCGATGTAAACCTGAAGAAAACGGCATCATGGCAGTGGAACAGTAAGAACGTTTCTAAAACCGAAATAGGTGCCTGTGGGTGAAGTGGAAAGCCGGAAAATTTTTTTTGGTGGTAGCAGTAATGGGGTGACAAAGGAAAAAAAAAGAAAGGCAGAGTTTTATCCTGAAGTTAAGTTCTGCTCACAGCTACACTGACATTCTTTGGGCTAATTTTTAAACTTTATTCAATTCAATTGTATGACAAATTTCGGTCAAACTAAATAGAATGAATACAAAAGATTTACACACTTTAAATTGTTTAAGCACTAGAGTTTAAAAATGTATTTAACATACACACTTAAGCAATAACATTATACATTTAACAATGAAATCATAAATATTCATAAATCATGAATTAAATAACGGTATAAACTATAATAATATGGATTTTTATAATAGACTATTATAATTGTTTTCTTTCATACATTTAGTACATTATTTTGTAATGAAATATATATTTTAAATTACATTTAATTTTATATACAGTCAGTTTTGAGAATATTAAACATAGCAATGTATTTAAAACTTAACAGTCACAGTTAATACATTCACAGTAAACTAATGCAGATTTGGAATATTCTCCGCTTTGCTTGCTTTTTTTTCGTGGCAATATGATTTTGTATGCCTTTTAGTAATTTACTAATTTTGTAACCTAAATTTTAACGTAATTCAGCTACATTTTCATATAAAATATAAATATATTAATGTTTTTGTACTGTCCCGAGAACACAAAGAAAGCTCTTCTTTCGTGTCATTAACAGACTGCTTGCTGCCTGAGGCACAGACAAGTTATTTTTTTTCTATTTACAAAGCGCCATTGATGCATGTTAATTAAATATTTAAAAGCTAGAAGATTTGAGGATTCTAGTGGTGTTACTTATATGTTTCTAGGACAAAAACTCTGAGCTTTAGATAATCGCTTTAACTTAAATACGGCTGTACTCAGTGCAGGGGTGACTGAATAAGAAGCGACGCCCGGCCAACGGTGTAAAAATGATCGGTAATTACCCGTACATTTTACTGTATTTGAGTGACTAATTACTGTGTTTACCTGCTTATACCAAAGAAAAGGACAACACATACCAAAGAAAATGCCTGTACATGAATTAGAGTAGAGTCTGTACAATTCTGTATAAACTTTACGGTACGAATATGGGCTTACATTTATGTTTTAGTTAATGGTAATGCATGCAGTGTTTTGGGAGCACATTAGGGAGGATATTTAGGATTTACATTATGAAAATAGGCATTTTAAGTCATTTTTTTCATCACAACAGATTTCCACTATATGTGAGTGTTCATGGAACGTAACCCCGCAATTATACTATGAAACGAAAACAACACTACAATAAAATACTACGATTTCTCAAATGTGTAGTAAATATGCTGAAATATGATCTTAAAGAGATTTACATCCAGCAGCAATAACATCGCTCTTAGTCGTACGAACATTACACGAGCGCTCTATTTATTTACGTATTCCTGTCTAGCGTAGCCGACGCTCCCTGGTTTACCTCCAGGAGCGGTGGGTAGGTGTCGCTCTACCACACAGGCATTGAAAGTGTAGATTAAATTAAGATGAAATTAATGTAGTGTAATTATATATTTTACTTATATTTTTATTCACTATTATAAATGTGACTGAGAAATATATATATTTTATATATGTAATGCCACTCACGTTTTTGCTCACCCTCTTCACCCGCAGTCGCATTTTTCCCCAAAAAATGTTGGTACGTGTCACGGGTCGGGCCTCGAAGCCCAAACCCGGAGCTACCTGGAAGCACGGACCAGGAGGCCCGCTAGATATGTTTATTACTCAAACACAAAGAAAACCTGGCGCAATCGCCGCAAGAAAACAGGAAAACTAGATACAGACTTCAGCTTTAGCAAATCCAAAGGTGCTCTAAAGCGGCTCTAAAGTGATGGACAGATGTCTGTGGGACACCCAGACAGAACTTAAATACTTGACATAATCAATAAACAAACACAAAACAGGTGAAAAACCAAAACACGTGACACATGAGTAAACCAGACATGAAGCGTCAAAATAAAAGTCCCAAAACCCCACAGAAACATAACCCCATACTAAACAAAAAGGCAACGGCCTCAGTACGCATGGGTCAGAGTTGGTATAAATATGCGCACATTCTGCCATCAAGTTTGTTTCTATAGATCGCAGCGTTTGCGTAGGAAGAGGCGTACACGTCTTTTAGGTCCCGTTTTGTGCGTACGCACCAGTTATAAATGGGACCCCAGATTTCTTGTGGACAGTATTTGAATATTTAAAGCTATCCAAGAGTGTATAGAAGTATCATATATGTTTGAACTAGTGAAATTTATTTAACGTAATTTTTGAAATCCCTTAGACATTCACTACACACAAAAAGAAAAATGTCCAATACATATAATGTATGTGGAGAGATGATCAAATACTTGACATGGAATCAGTCCCTCCTCTCTTCTCCAATTATACCATTATATGAGATATTTAAAAGTTGTCAAAGGGGCTTATTTAGGTTTAGGCTTCCATTACTTGTTAGCGTAAGCCCTGTAGCTCCTAAAGAAGCAAATTTTCAGACACCAAACATTCCTTGGTTGATTTACAGTCGAGCCCCGACATTCGCAGAGGTTTTGTTTCAAGAGCATCTGCGAATTTTGAAAACCCGCAAATTTGTGATTTGTAAAAAATGCCTATAAAGTGTGTTCTTTGTGTGTGTGTGTGAGTGTGTATGTGAGAGAGAGTAATATTTCTTTGTTTTCCAGGGTTCACGCTCATCTCTGGAGGGCTCAAGGCCAGTTGGACAAGTGGACAAACACATCTTGCTGTTAGTTCATGGAGTTGGGTGTGCAGGTAAACTAAACTGCAACACAGACCATACCATTTAGAGCACCCAGTCAGAAATATACACTCACATACAGCCATGGGGAAAAAATGAGACCACATCATTTTTTCCTGGTTATTGCTTTCGTCATTTGTGGGAGTACGCTGTGTAAAATGTTACTAATGTTTTATACACTACTGACCACACTGACCAAGCTTTGGAGATTTTATTTTTTTAAATAATTGATATAAACCTATATACCTGGGAAACGTTAAACCACACACTCTATTTTACAATTTCAACAATTAAAATGATGTTCAGAGCACAGTGTTTGTGTGTGACCCTTTTTCAGTCCATCAGAAACTGATTCATGAGTGAAGCTGCCGGAATACAGCCCATAGAAAAGCTGCTACACAAACACCACTGCACTCACCACACATATGAATGCATTTCTTATGTTTTTACACACACACACACACACACACACACACACACACACACACACACACACACACTGCTACAAACAGTGAACAGTGGTCACTTATTTTTTTCATGGCTGTATCCACTTATATAACTGTGTTTACATATGAAGCTCATTTTTTCTGTTTTTGGTTCAATAAGCCAACCAAATGTTTCGGGTGTTCCTTTAGGGAACAGGTATGAAACGGGTATAAAATGAGTATAGCACAAGTATAAAACAGAAACAGTACACGCTGTGGGCAGTTTAATCTCTGAGCTCTCTGATCAACCACAGGTTTCAGTGTTCAGATGAGCTTCTGTAGGTCAGTGATCACCAGTCCTCCTCCTGAAGATCTACCTTCCTGCAAGTTTCACCTCCTGCTCTAATCTAACAAACCACATTCTATTAATTTAGGTCTTCTGGAGGCAATTATTAGAGCAGAGCATGTAGGGTTGATTAGGGTCAGAGGTGAGGTCTGCAGGGAGGCAGAAGCAGGGCCGATGGCCATTGATGTAGTACATATAATATAAGTAATTTTTTGCACAATAAAGTGTTTCACAGGTTTATTCTGTGTGTGTGTGTGTGTGTTTGTGTATGTCTGTGTTGAAGTCTCATTTTTTATGTCTACAGCTTTATAATTGAAAATAAATCTGATCACTGCTTGAACATCCTTAATCAGGCTTAATTAGACTTACGTAGCTACTGGGTTAAAAATGTATGTAAAAATACGAACTGCAGAGTGTACATTATGCAGAGAGGTTGACGTATGTCCATATGAGCAAAAACTTTGTGCAGCATTGAATGTGTAAGAGTTTAAGTACAAAACAGGCAGATTTATGTGCCGGGGGACTGAAATAATACAATGTTCTTTTACAGACGGCGTAGTGCAAAAATAAATGCGATTTTCAAAAACAGGAGAAATTGGATCCAGGATTGTTTTCAAATTACATCTTAGCACCCTGAATCTAAATCGGATTGAATCATAAGGTGCCTAGAGATTCCAACCTCTAATGTAATTAGGACTGGGAACACTTGTAGTCTATCTATAATTAATAGGCAGGCAGAGAGAGAGGCAGTTTTTTTTTATTATCTATTTATACACAGGAGCGTTCTGTGCTACAGTGCATGATCTGAAACCCAATTCGGAGTTTTATATAATTTACATAGCAGTGCAGAGCCTGTGATGTTCTGCCACATAGGGATAATATAATTAGAGATGCACCGATCCGATATTCTGTATTGTATCAGTCCGATCCTGACCTAAATTACTTGATTGTAAAATCGGAAAGGAATAAAAAATGTACTTGGATCTGTTCAAAATTATGGAAAATATTTACTCTCATAACGTGACTTGCGACATGCATAACGCGAGAAGATGCATCACGTGAAATGAGTTTCTGTTGTGTGTGAAGCTTGCCAACATGACAGCAGTTTGGAGTTACTTCAGACTCGAAGAAGAAAAAGCCAAGACTGCTGAATGTATTGGGATACCTCGCTCGGGTGTCCCAATACTTTTTCCCCCCACGAAACATACTCACGGCTTTTCGGGGCAACCATCAATCTCTGTGAAACTACAGTTAGATAGGGCTCAATGAGACCTTTCCAAAGACATAATAACCTCCTTTGAACTGAAGTTATATTGTTCAGCTCCCCCAGGTGTCCCATTATTTTTGTCCCAGATGAACGCTATAACTCCTTTTCTCCCCTTGTTATTATGGCAAACGAGGGGTCGTTGGAAAGGTCTCACTGAGCCCTATCTAACTGTGAAGTTTTACATTTCGAGTGCATTTTTCATATTTAACGTTTAGATTTAAGATCATTTAAGGCAAGACCTCCATGTTGGTGACGGCATATCACAGCACGCAGTCCCGCCCCCTGCTAAGTAACAGCCAATTGTAATCTCGGGGCGTGGCCAATAAGTATATCTTGCAGTTTGTAAAAGTGCTACATAAAAATCCCACATTTTAGAGTCTCCGTTTATAAACGTGCAACATTTAGATTTTTTAACACATTTTGCTCTAAATGTGTGAAAATTCTGTAAAAATTGTGCTAAATGAGGAAAAACGGAGACCTCTAAATGTGTCAAGCTGTTTTTACAAAGGCAAAGAGAAGAAAACTTGATCCACTTGGTTTTCACTTTTGCCAGTATGACCCAGAAAGACAGTCGCGTCTGTTAAAAACATAGAGGAACTGAAACTGTTCAGACAGTGCTTTCTGTATGATGAAGCTGGAAGCACTGCTTCATGCATAGGTCAAAGGTCTTGTATATCACATAATAAAACTATAAATGCAGAAAACATAATAATACTATAGACTAAACATAATTTTAGTATATCACAACCTGTAAATACCTTTCACTGTAGATGCACTGCAGTCCTAATATAGCTTTATAGAGGTGATTCATTTTGCTGCACTCGTTGCAGCCTGCAGTTCTACTCGTGACCCCTAGGGGGCAATGTTGCACTTTTGGCAGCCTTTTAAATCCTAGCACCATAATGTCATCCTCTCTCTCTCTCTCCCTCCCTCTCTCCCTCTCCCATTTATTTTCTACATATTTCTCTTTTACTCTCTTTGTATTTCTCGCCCCCTTTTCATTTTCGTTCTTTTTTTTCTTTTTTCTTGCTCCATCTTTTTCTCCTGATCTTGATTTTCTTTTTTCGCCCTCCATCTTTCCATTTCTACTCGATCTTTTCATTATTTTTCCCTGTTCATTCATCTTTATCCATTCTTTTTCCTCCTCTCTGATGTATAGTCTACTTTTGCAAATGCCAGTTGAGATTAGCTTTTGTTACACATTGTTTAGGACATTAGGTTAGTTAACCAAAACATAGCAGATGCCACACCCTTTGCTGGTTAGCTGGTCGTAGCAGATGATGCTGATTGATTTATTTTGTCAAGCAGGTTGACCTAAACATTTTCACCTGGTGGTTTGAACACCATCAAAGTGTGATAAAGTGGGTTGACCAACATCACCAGCTTGACCAAACCAATCAACCAGCATCTCCAGTTTAACCAAGCTGGTTGAACATTAATATCAAATTGACCAAGCAAACATCACCAGCTTTCTCTCTATCTCTCTATCTCTCTATCTCTCTCTCTCTATCTCTCTCTCTATCTCTCTCTATCTCTCTATCTATCTCTTTCTCTATATCTCTCTCTCTCTCTCTCTATCTATCTCTCTCTCTATATCTCTCTCTCTCTCTCTCTCTCTCTCTCTCTCTCTCTCTATCTGTCTATCTCTCTATCTATCTCTCTCTCTATCTCTCTATCTGTCTATCTGTCTCTCTCTATCTGTCTCTCTCTCTCTATCTCTCTCTGTCTCTATCTCTCTCTCTCTATCTCTCTCTGTCTCTATCTCTCTCTGTCTCTATCTCTCTCTCTCTATCTCTCTCTGTCTCTATCTCTCTATCTGTCTCTCTCTCTCTCTCTGTCTCTG
>JBBPDB010012653.1:0-12895 GCA_037974465.1 Brachypetersius altus | reverse complement strand
CTGTTCACTGCTTAACTTTACTTGTTTCCTTAAGTGAAAGGAAAGGTTTGGTGAAAAGTTTTCAGTCCTCTATACACTCTAATTCCTCCCTACAACCCTGGGGGCTAAGCCCCCCTTGTTTTTCTGTCCTAGTGATATCCCTGCTTCCCACTGAAAATATTGAAACAGTTTCCTGATTGGTGCCTGTGGTTTAATAAAAAACACATGCAAGTCTACTGCAAATCTAATACTACTCATAATTCAAAAAAGATACTTGATTTGAGAATTTTAATAGCATCCACATACCAGCCAAGTATTCACTGATGTACAAAAGGTACTAAAATTACCTAAACTATCCTAAGATTCAATTCAATTTATTTATTTTATATTTTATAAAGATTATTAAGATGATATATTGCTGTTTATATTCATAGTGAGCTGCAGCTGATAGGGGTTTTTGAAACTACTACTGGCAGATGTGTGCCAATACTAACATACCAGCAGCATTTGTTACTGTGCAACTAATTATTAATTAAATACATAAACACTGTGAAAATGTTTAATGTGTCTGTCTGATGCTCCGTTCATTCAATTAATTTGGGAGAACTACATATGTAACATGACATACAGTAATTCATCATATAATGTGTGTATAAACACATAGTCTCCGGTTTCCAAAAGCCATAACCTGTAGTATATGACGGCAGATATGAAGGGCACTATCTGGATTTTTTAATAACCATAACAACATGGTTTTTACTAGAGAGCTGGTGTGTAGAAGGTTCTCTTCATTAATATTCTATTGCAGTTTGAGCTTTCAGCCATCCCCATATTACATATTAGTATTTATTAGTTTCCTAGTGTTTGCTAAATAATTCATAGCTGATGTCATAAGATTAAAAACAATAACAAGATCAGAGATTAATAAAATCAAAATAGGTGTAAAATAAGTGCAAAAGACAGCTTCTGAATGTAAAGGCATGAATCACAGTGCATAATTATTGCTTTGGAACTACAGCCATTTTAGAACTGCAGAGGCATTAAAGCAGAAACTCTGCCAGAACATCCAAGAAAGGCACTGGATCACATTCCAGCTCCACTCAAATCTCCCTTTGGTGAGAGGCTTTTGGATGAATTGGCCAAAGCCAGTGTCTGCCTGAATGGGCTAACGTGAGACCTCCATGGACAAAACCAGGCAATCCTTATTCTTAAAGTTGTTCTGAGTTGCTAAGTCCATTACGTACTTGTTGTGCGATAGACAGTCCTGCCTGAGGGATGAAGGGCTCGGCTCAGTCAGAATAAAAGGTGTTGGTGTCCTGAGATGCCCTCCAACAATGTAGACCATTGTTGACCAAAGTAAGATCCATAAGGCCATGTGATTAGGTATGATAGTAAGTTGTCCCTTTAACTCAATGAGAGAACAAAGAATCGCTGCTTATTTTCCTTTTGTTTTTTTAAGTTATTTAGTTAGGAAAACATTTTGTGTAACATTAGAAAATAATGTTTTAATGATCCTGTTACAAAAGAGCATGACGTGAAGGAACATGAACGGGTATTTAGAGACGACTGGTGTGAAGAAGATCTCTTCACTGAAGTTAAAGGCTTTTACCTGAATTAAAGGGAAACCAGTGAAGTAGGAAATTAATATAGTTTCTACACTTTACTGGCACTGTGGTGTAGACCATTAAACAATGTTAACCTGTATGACATACGTGCACAAAGTTTGTCCATTCATATTAGATGAACTGCTGGCATTAATGGCTCGACTAGTTGGCCTTGCATGATGTTTACTAAAGATTTACTACAGAGTTGTGTTGGCTCATACGCAGGAAGAGCAATACGCTATTTCAGTGATCCGACCCATTTAAATCTAGTTAACCTTGCTTCAGGATACAACCTTTTCTTTTTATTTAGTGTTTCTCACTGGGTTCTGTTTGCACCGTGACTGCGAGCAAGATTTTCCTTCCTCACAGCATGACTGACAGATCACTAGAGCATATTTCTCACTTCTCATAAGAGACACCCAGCAGCAGTCTGTTGACTGCAGTGCGGGTAAACACAGCCATCTCATCCAGGGAGCCTGGAGAAAATTACAAGTCGCAGCAGACGAGCACCTCTTGCCGCTCAAGATTGCATTGTCTTTCCATTACATCAGACCAAACGTTGTCTATTGCTCTTGCTGGTCCCTATTAGGCAAAGGCAAACTACTCCTCTTTTATTGCATGTTGGTTGCTTTTTCACTATAATGATGCTCCCAAAAAAAAAGAACAGAAAATTTCACATTGCCGTTAAACCCAGAAGCCAACCCTTCACTCATCTGCCTTGTTCCTCGCTCTTTCACAAGCGCTTTAGCTGACACAAGCACTTAGAGGGTGAATAAGAATTGCAAAAGCAATTCACATTAAACACCCCTCTCCTACTTTTATTACGCTTCAATTAAAATCTCATCTACCCACACACACTGCAAGCAGCGGAACTTTTCATGACTGGGGACGGACTGGACTGGGCTGTCCTCGTCGTCCTGGGGACAATACTCTGAGTTCATTAACCTAATGGCTGTAATGGCTCACTCTGTCACATTTGTCGTTTAAAATATAGTTCTTTAATTTCAAGTCGATTTGCTGCCAGCAAGGCAATCGTGCAAAGGGCTTGTGAGACATGGGAGCACCTGAATGTGCTCTGATCCTTGTGATTTATATAGGTGAAGGACGTCAAAATGACTACAAATGCAAAATCTCCCATTTGGAGTTATACGACAGTGCTGGAGGACAGCATAATGACCTTGTGAGAGGCCAAGCATGTCTGAATGCTGGCTTTTCAGGAGTGAATTGGTGCAGAATAAAGAGAATGTAGGGAATGTGTGTAAATCCCTCATATTTTCAAAAATGGGTCTGTTTCATTTGGTTGGCAATTAGTATGAATGTCTTCAATCTGCCAAAATGAAAGGGGAGTTGCTAGCAAACTGTGCAAGGGTTCCTACATCATTCTCAAAACAAGGATCTCTTCCTGCCACCTGGTTGCACTGTTTCTCTGTTAATTCTCCTGCACTTCTTTATTATTATGCAGCACACTCCCCAGCTTCATCAGTTCCCTTTGAGTACATGGAGAGCACTGGTATCTTATCTTTGGCTAAGAAAGTGGGCTATGACAAAGCTTTTTAATAACAGCATATATAGCAGATGCAGCGTCTACATTTTGGCCAGTAACATTCCTACATAATCACAATCTCCAGGGGTATTTAAGTGGAGGAGTTTGCTATGTTAATACTGGCCGTAAAAATGCCTATTCAACAGGATACTCACTCTATGTGCTAAAATCTGGTTGGAGAACACCAGAGGCTGTAAAGAAAACACTGAAGTGCAGTTCTTGTTCGCCATCATGCACCCATGAGCACAATAATTCCACTGAAAAGTGGGACGGAAGGAAACCTGTGTGGAGGCAAGTGGCCTGTGACTGACCTTTTAGCATTAGCTTATGTTGTAAACAAGGTGAAAAGCAAGTAAATTCTTCCTCCAGTGCCTCTAAACCTAGGAAAGACTGCAAAAATATATTTTTCCGGGAAGATATGGTGGTATTTAAAACTAATCATGTCCCAAATATTTTTTTTAAATAATCATGTCTAAAAAAATCCTATTCATTTACTTCGGATTTGTTGAAACGACAGATAAAAACTTGGCCTCTTTTCAATTGTAGAGCTCAATGCTTCCCATTCTATGTTGTTGCAAAGGCTGTTTTTTTCCATCTGCTGTGCTGCCAAACCAGGACCTGGAAATACCAAAGAAATCCTGCAAAGGACAGTGGTTTAGCAATGGCGAAAAGGCTAATAGCTCTGAATACTCACACCTGAGCATCAAATTGAAAGGTGATTCCAGCTCTTGGTATACTGTATGTATTTAATAGCACATTGGAGAGCACCAGATATGTACATTTATCCTGTGCAAATATAGTATCTGAGCATCTTGCGAACTCTGGAGAAAGACTGCCATATCCTGTGCCTCATCCAACTGCGTCAATGTTCCAGAGAGATTGAGTTGATCAGAGTGTCAGTCTGCATTACGTTAAGCAGAACTGTGGATCAAACACTGGGGAAATCTACATTTCAGATTGCCCATTGCTTAGGAGATCAAACGATAGTGGCAGCAGCGGAAGCTCCGGAGCAGCAAAAGGTGTTAAAAAGAATCAGAGGCTGTGAGCCGCTGCTATCATGGAGAATTTTCTTCCTCTTACCTGATTATGGCCCAGAAGACGTCTTCAGGCTTGGAAAGCTGATCCTCAGTTCTGCACTCTTCCTAAATGAGTTAGAGGATCTGTATAGCCTGTGCAGATTTAATATGCGCTAGCTGAATGTTGGGTAGAATGCTTTATTTTGCTTCGAGTGCTGAAATGAGCCCTTTGCAGTGAAGCACGCTTAGCAGTGAAATCATTTTTTTATATGTAATGGAGAGAGTAATAGGGACAGACAGTTATACTGTATGCTACTTTTAACTGAACCACACTGCTTGAGCACTGAGCATTATGTTTTGGACATATGCAAGAAGGTGATTTTTACATAATACTGGACTCTGCATGGCTTTGATGTAATGTGTTACTTGACACCACACTTTCGCACCAGAGAAGAAGAGAGCCTTCTTTCTTATCCCGGGTATCAGCGCCTGCAGTGGGAAATTACCCATTAGGCTGCTGTGTAAATGGCTTCCAGCTTCTGATAGATTTGGTGCTGATTGTCTGCACTGAACAATGAAAATTCATTATCCCTTTCGCCTCAGGCTGGGCCGCAAAATGTGCTGGGTTTCATTGTAACATTTCCACGGGCTGTACAGTGCAGATCAAATGTAATTTCATTTAGAATGTTTTTGGGGACGTACAGGTTCCCAGCCTGTTCAATAGACTCGTCACTGTATGAGTTCTTTTTCCATTACCCACACTGCCCCCTGATAGTGTCTGCTTCTTTGATTGTTTTGACCAGGCTTCAACTTTCGCTTGAAGTCTAATCACAGAACTCAGAAAGATCTCACCAGTGCAGTTCAGTAGGGTCTAGTTAGCAGTAGGTTAGTTGATGGGGACTTCCCTTTACTTGCTCATAGAAATAATTTTGGAAACAGCTCTACATTTGCAGGGACTTACATTTTCCAGACTTTTTGTTAGGGATGAAAGAATCAAAATCACACTTTAGGTTGCAATTTTCAAATCACAAGAACTGCAGTTTTTATGTCCTGTTAGCAACAATGCTGTCCATTGTTGGGGACAATTACATGGGGACAATTAAACTTATACCACTCACAAAGCTCATGCACTAAAGGATGTCAGTAGAAGAATAGAAGATCAGCTGAATTTCAAGCTCTTCATGAGCAAGATCAGATGTGTTGGCAAAGAATACCTGAAACTGTGCAGGGTCCCCAAAATAGGGATTGATGAAGTAAATTGGCCCCTAATAGTCACACGTGAACACACCACAGCACTCAGTGTGAACTTCTCTCTCTGCATTTAACCAATTAACCAGGTGAAGCAGTGGGCTGCCAGCAATGATGGGCACCCAGGGAGCAGTGTGTGGGGACAGTGTGTTGCTCAAGGGTACCTCAGTGATGACTTTAGCAGTCCTGGGATTCAATCCTATGACCTTCTCATCACAGGGGAAACTCCCTAACACCTAAGCCTCCAGCTGCTGCAGCTACTGAGCTGGACCAATTACTAGTAACCAAACATCCTGGCATCTGGTACACTATGTTCAGCAACCATGTCTAATCCCAGAAGAAAAGAGTGTGGATATCATGTGAAAGTTGGCATGATGTTATACATGATTATGATGGTGTACAGACCCGCATAATAACAGCAATTTAAATCATAGCTACAATTCGGGTCAGAAAAAACTGTTGTTATATGTTTTGCCTGAAGTGTTCAACCAGATCCCCCACTCTCTCTTTGCAGTTTTGGAAACAACCTTATATTATCATAATCCTATTTTCACGTATACAGGTCCAGACCTTACTGACACGTATACAGGTCCAGACACAATACTGATCAGAAAATCTATTATATATTTTGTCCAAAGTAATCAGCCCTATTCTGCACTGTATCTTTGCAATTTTGGAAACAACTCTTAGGATCTAGTTGTCACTGTTTTGAATATTTCTTGGAAACAGCTCTGTGGCCAGAGTTCTTAAACTAGGTCCAGCAATCCATGTACATTCACATTTACGGCATTTATCAGACGCTTTTTATCCAAAGCGACTTCCATTTCCTAACTACAGGGGACATTCTCCCTGGAGCAACTCGGGGTTAAGTGTCTTGCTCAGGGACCCAGTGGTGGTGCTGAAGGTAGGATTCGAACCCATGACCTTTTGGACCGGAGGCAAGTGTCCTACCAACTGAGCTACCGCCACCCTGTGTATAGCAAGGTGTTTGCAGTCCTGAAAAATCTTCACATTCACCCCGTAATGGACAGGGGAGTGGTCTTCTCAGGTCCACCATCAGTTCTTTGGTATTGTTTATAACCTTTTTTAACTTTTGTTTACTCTGGAATTTCTTTATTATATATATATATATATATATATATATATATATATATATATGCCTGATCTTGACCTTCATTACAGGCAATCATTACATAAGGAATGAATTACATTCTATAATCTTCAGAATCTGGAGTTCCCTCAGTAGCAGTCCTGTGTGAATCAGTCTCATGGTAATGTGACAAAAACTGGGCCATCAAAATGAAGCCTCTATTTAAACAGAAATAAAGCTAATCACTAAAAGGCGCTTGACTTGACATAGTTATAGTTTTTCTGAAGTTCAATAAAGGGCTCCTGAACTTCTCATGTATAGTAGACAGACAATGCAATATTTTTTAAAAGCACCTGATGCAGCACAGTGTTCTGTGTTGTTGGGCAGCATTTGGCAAGCTGAATGAACCCACTTTACCAGCATATCTGGAGCCCATTAAAATTTTACCTGTCAAATGTTAATCTTGACATGGATGTGAACATTTAGGATATGATGCTTTGATCCAGGCTGTGGTAACTGGAAACAAATCCTGAATAGGCCATTCCAATACCTAATTACACCAGTCAAAAAAACCCTATTCATGGGATGGTATACTCACAAACATGCATATTCTAATATTTATGCATAGTAATTATCTGAGTTTGTGTTTATAAACATGCCACTCCCAGCTATATTGCCTTAGTAAACACTTCAGCATAAGAAAAAGAATATTCATAATTTTCTTTGACACACACAATACTATTAGCTTTTAAAACATCACCTTCTAGTACTTGTTTGACCCTTAGGAGTCACCGTTTAGGGTACTTCATTACCTTAAACATGACCTAAGGTACCTTTCATGTAATATTTTAGTATGTTCAGGGATCACTGAGCCATTCAAAATTAGTATTCATTTTTGTAACTAGAAGCTAGAAGCTGATTATTATACACTTTTGGATCCAAGAACAAAAGCACTGATTGTGTTTAATGTGCTTGAACTCAGCCAGATGTAACCAGATGGACAGTGTCCAAGCAGTGGTCACAGTAATTTTTTCCTGTAGGAAATGAGTAGGGAACAGTGGCTCAGTGGTGAAAGCCATCACATCTCATCAAGAACATTGTGGTTTTGGCATAAAATTTCTGCCTCCATCTAACCATATGTGCTAACATTTTACACTCCCTATTTTTGCCAAAAGTCTTTACAATTTGCCTTTATTTAGGAAATTATAGCTAACACAATAGTAATCGCATAACAACAACCAGCTAGCAGCACTCTAACAACCACGTACAATACTATAGCAACCAGCTAAGAATGAATTGGAAAACCATGTCAACCACAGGAGATACCATAGCAACCAGCCACCAATACTCTAGCAACCACCTGGAAATCCATGGCAACAATTTAGCACAAACCTGGTAAACTTCAAACATACCATAGCAATTGTTTGGGAATTGCTTCAGCAGCACAATCCCATTTTGCATTTTCTTGTGAAAATACATCTCTAGTTTCCTTTAGCACATTTGTGTGGTTTGCTGTAATGGTAGCGAGGTAGTACCTGTTCACAGACAATTGGATCTTGTAACAGGTGAGATATTACTGTTTCACATAGCCTGTAATGATGTTTTGCCCTTTTTGTCATTAAACCATGCAGTCCTGATGTAAAATATACTGTGCTTGGTTTGTTAGTTTGCTTCACATAAACATTTAAGCAAAAGTGACAACCTGGTCATAAGTGAACACACCACAGCACAAAATACTTCCTCTGCATTTAACCCATTCACCAAGAGAAGCAGGGGGCAGCTACGAACACAGTGCCCAGGGAGCAGTGTGTGGGGACAGTACCTTGCTCAGTTTCTTCATTTCATTGCTTCATGTGCTTGGGAATGGGATACCAAATGTAAAGTGTGAGAAGTGTGAGATTTTTTTTTGTTGTTGTTTTATTGTTTATAGTCCTCAATTCTTATACTGTATTGTTACCAGCATTTAGTGGGTATGAGGCATGAGGATCTAAGAGTCCTGGGAATGCATTACCATGGGAACACATGTACTGTTAGTTTCTCAGATTACGTTCTTTGTTATACTTAATCTGATGAATCCCAGCAGTTTGCTACATTATTGAAAACCTTTCACACTATATTCCAAAGCCTTGAAGTATGGTTGCTCTTTGCTGTCATTAAGTGGCAATATAATAATGTCACAGCTGCTTTATTCTAATGACTGCGCATTCATGGCAACTCATTTGTTTTTAAGTGAAGGATTGGCTTCTCCAGCAACCAAAGCCACAGTTACAGCCATCTATCAAAAGGAACAGAGTGATTAACATCGAGAAAAATGGATGGCATATAGCATGTCATCTTGTGTGTGTGTTTTCTAACTGTTACAATCTGCTTTCAAAACTTCCCCTGACTAAAGTTTTTATAGATAATATGCTTATTTAATGTTAAAGTGAGTAGCCTCTGGTCAGCATGGTCATTCAGCGGTCAGGGTGACTGTCAAAGCTGGGTGAATGCGATGGCTTCATGTAGCAGACCTAATACCTGCCGGAGGGCAGTGGAACACAGCCAAGGGCTTCTAAAAGCACAATCACAGTCAGCCTGACAGCAGCTGCTGTACAACTGGCATGTGAGTGGGCACCTGTAGTCAAATCAAGTAAAGTAGTTTTATTGTCATTTCAACCATATACACAGTACACAGTGAAACAACATGCCTCCTGGACCATGGTGCAACACAAGAACAGAACCAGAAACACCACAAGACTATAAGTGCAGACAGAACAAAATACATAGAGTTCAAATAGAAAAACAAAAACAAAAACACAACAGGACAAGACAATTTATGCAGTTGACCGAATATAATACGTATAATAATACGTAGACAGGTATTTACAGAGGCTATAAAAGTGTAAGTTGTTTGTATAAAGCAGAACAGATGGGTATATGCATTGTGTTAAGAGGAGGAGAGGGAGATTCAGGTGAGGGGTGTGTTTGTTTGTGTGTGTCTGTTGGAGTCTAATGGCCTAAGGGAAGAAACTGTTTCACCTTCTGGCAGTGGAGGCCCGTATGCTCCGGAATCTTTTGCCAGATGGGAGGAGGGAGCAGGGTTTGCGTGAGGGGTGTGTGGTGTCATACAATGTGTGGTGGAAATGTTCGTGACAGAGAGAAGAGAGACCCCAATGATCGTCTCAGCTGTTCTCATTATCCTCTGTAGGGTCTTGTGTTCCAAACTGGAGCGATTCCCATACCAAATCATGATGCAGCTACTGAGGATATTCCCTGTAGTTCCTCTGTAGAACGTGGTGAGGATAAGAGGGGGTGTACTCTCCTCAGTCTCCGCAGGAAGTAGAGACTTTGGAAGTAGAGACACCATGTAGTGTTGATGGCCCACGTGAGCTCCTGTGAGCACTAAGGAACTTGGTGCACTGGATGATCACTGAGGAGCCATAGGCGTTCAGTGGCGAGTGATCAAGTCAGCACCCATCTCTTTTATTTTATCCACATTCAGAGGCAGGGTGCCACAGATCAGACTCACCACAGTTGTGTTGTTGGCAAACTTGATGATGTGGTTTGAGTTGTGTTTTGCTACACAGTCATGGGTCAGCAGCATAAAGAGCCGCCCCTGTGCTCTATGTGGTGGTGCTGGAGATGCTATTCTTGATCCGGTTCAGGAGTTCTTGGAGCATATAGAAGAAGAATACTGGGCCCACACAGTGAAGACATATAAATGTAATGAAATTAATTTTTGACAAGTAATTCAGTTACCTTTTAACAAAATTAACCGACCATGCTCAGAAAAATGGATATACTTTGTAAATAATACAGCTTTTGCTAAAAATGAGTACACATCCTGTAAATTATGTAAAACTTCATGTAAATTTCAGTACACAGTATTTATTTGCTGAATAAAAAAAATAGAAACATAAAACATGGCTACATCTTTTCCCCAAGCATTTTAAATTCAGCAAATATACAGTATTTGTGCATTAAATGAGCAGCAATGTGTTCTCTGCAGAGAATGTGGCCAAGGATGCTTGAAATGCCAATCACCTTTGAAAAATTGTGACACACAGGTATGTGTGAGTCGAGTCTGAGCAAAGCCGGTGCGTGACATTTTGCTGCTCCAAGCAAAACATAATTTGGCCGACTGCAGCTTCTGTCCTGCAAGATTTGTGATGGGTGCTTCAATACACTCTGAACAAATCTCGGTTCAGCCACACCAGTGTTCAGCCTGCTATACTCAATAAATATATTCATTGATTGGAAAAGGAAAAGAATCAATGCTAAATATAAATAGTTCTTAACTGAGAACTAAATAAATCTAAACTGAGCTTTGGAATTCAAATACAGAATTAGTGAAGTTGATTCACCCCCTTCAGATGCTTTTACATGCCTGAAGGGAGTCATTTAGGGGTTACGCAAAGTCCATGGTGAGAAGAGCCATGAATTTGGCTAAAATTATTAGTGAAGCTAAACTGCAGTGGAGGAAAAATAATGTCCATATTCTGATGTGCTTGTTTGCTGGGTACAGTGAAGTTTATCCAGAAGGTAAGCTAGGACATTTAAACTCCCAATGTGTTAACAGAAACCTTTGTTCTTGTTTAAACTGTCAGGACCTGGTTTAGTGAAAGTCTGCAAGATGTTTTAAGTGACACTTAGTCCAGACAGAGTGATTTATGGATTCTGTCCTGCAAACCAAACTAGTCTGACTCCAGTTCAGTGGACAGGTGCAGGAGTGTCTGTTAATGAGGGTTAAGAGAAGCAGATGAAGTTCATTTCTGCCTGCCAAACTTAAGAGAAGCAGATAAAGTTCATTTCTGCCTGCCAAACTACCAATAGGATATCGGCTTGAGAAATATAACTTATGCGCACGCACCAACACATCCATACACGGACACTGAGATGGTGATACTGAATTTCATTCCCTTTGACTTTGCATGCTTAGGTATTGCTGGTCCTCATGGTCCTCATTAAGAAAACTGCTCTAAATGCTATAAATGCAGTTATAAATGCTTTATAACTGAAGAAGGCAGTTTTTTAAAGGATTCTGTTCTGAAGCATTCATTCTGTTTACGTTCAAATAAAGACCTGCTTTCATATACATTTCATGAAGCCCCATAAACACAGCTTTATTGAAACAATCTCATATTTAGAAAACTCTTGCCCTTGCCTAATTATTCTGTAGCTCTTGTTTTCCTGGCACAAAATTACTCACTGATGTCTAATGAACCCCATACTGCACTCTGAATGCAGACATAATGTTGGATATTGGATATTGTGGGCACAAAAAATAGAGATACTCCAGCATTTTTCATCCCCAAGCTCTATCTGCTGCATCTGCACTGTATAATCGATTATCATATACTCTCCATTATCATACAATCAAATGGGTTTATAGCAGAGTGAAAAAATCTATATATGGATATTAAGCTACAAAAACAGCACATTGTGAATTCACTGGTTTCAGGCTGTCACAAAACCCAACAAATAATATTTGCCCCTTCGGCCTACATCAGTTGATCCCCATGCACTTACACAGTTATAAGAAGTGTTTTTTTTCCTTTTTGAAATGGAAATACAAAGGTCCACCATTCAGAGGCAATTTTACAGATATCTTAGAGATAGTAACAAAAAGGAAGAACCCTTAAAATGGTATTAAAGCTTTACATTATGTGAAGATGCTTTAAACCTTTAAAAGGTTCTTAACACTTACACAAGGTACTTAATAAACTGACCGAAAACCTAAAAACACATTTTCAATACAAGTTCACTGTTGCTTCAGCAATGGTGTCGAAGAGCCATACAATCTCATGAAGAGAACATCTGTGGACAACCTTGACAATAAATATGGGAAACATAGACTTTCTAGTATCAGATACGTGTTACATGCCTGGCCATCCACATTATGTAAAAAACATGATTTATCTGACCAGTCCACCTTCTTCCATTCCACATTGTCTACAGTTAACAGGGGTCTGTTTGCAGCCCCATACACAGCAAGCTACTCTGTGTTTCGTATCTTTCTATCACAGCCAACATGAACTGAAGTAAATTGTGCCAGAGTAGCTCTTCTGTGGGATCAGACCAGGCAAGCTAGTCTTCACTCACCACATTCATCACTAAGCCTTGGGTGCCCATGGCCCTATCGCTGGTACACCGACTGTCCTTTCTTTGACCACTTTTGGGAGGTGCAGACTGGGAACTCTCCATAAGACCTGTTTCATCATCTTGGCATCACAGTTTGGCCCAAAGTTCAGATTTTTCTGCTTCCAACACATCAACTGCAGCAACTGACAGGTTCCAATGTAACGAAACAATCAGTGTCATTCACTTCACCTTGGGGCAGTTGGTAGCCTAGAGGTTACGGCATTCGCCCTGCGATCAGAAAGTCCAGGTTTGATTCCCAAGACCGCTAGGCACAGCTGAGGTACCCTGAGCAAGG